>JAHBCN010012581.1:0-26496 GCA_019359885.1 Listronotus oregonensis
TTTTTATTTTTTTTTCCCCGTTAAAGAAAAAAATAAGACGAACAAATTTTTTTAAAACGTTTGGATGGTCAATTTGTATTAAAAAAAGTTTGGTTTGTTTTTCGCGCAATTTTGTAAGGCCGGTTTTTTTTTTTTTTTTTTAAGATAAATTTAATGTTTTCTCAAGAATTTATTTTTAGCAACTTTATATAGCCTATATGCTGTTTCGTCAAGGTTGGGGGGTTTTTTTTAAATAATTTATTTTACTCCATCATTAACAAATCTCATTTCTATTTTTTTTAAAAATAAATTAAAAGTAATAACCGTTTCCTTCTTTGGTTTTTTTTACTTTTTTTCGGAAAAAACCTTTAAAAAAATTAAAAAAAAAGCAGATTGAAGATTATCAGTTTTTGCGGGAAAGATCATTTCGGAAAAAAAAACCCGAAAAAATTAACAAACTGAAAAAGAGCCCTTTAACGATGAAGTGTCAGAACTAACCAGAACTCCCCAAAACTTAAACCCCTTAAAAAACCCTCGTTATAAAAAAAAAATTCCAAAAGCGCATTGCGGAATGGAAAAAATTTTTTTTAAAATATCAAATAAAATAAATTAAATTTTTTTTTTTTAATTTTGTGGTAATGAAAAATATGTAGTAAATTATTTTTGTAGAAAAAAAACTAGATTTTCCCCAATTATTTTAACGACATTGCTTCTTAACAATAAAAAAACTCTGGTTTTTAAGCCCCCTTGGGGTTTAAAACCCCATAAATGAACAGGAAACTTAAAAGTGGCTCAAAAAAATCTTTAAAGTTTAGTTCTGTTCTCATTAAAAGTAGTGTTAAAAAACGTGGTGGTGGCCCCCAATTCTGGTAAAAAAATTTTTTCCCCCGTTTATCAAGACTGAATCCCCCATCAAAAAATTATTTTATTTGTTAAATATGGATTTTAAGGGGTTATAATTAGGTGTGTATATCCCCCAATTTTAGCGGACCATACGGGGGTCCTGCGATGCTGTCAGACAATTTGTCTCAACTATTATTTTAAGCTGTTATTTTTTGGAGACTCAATTCCTTCCCTTGTGGAGTAACACTGAATTGGACTTACAGTTGGTGGTCTTCTTTTCCTCCAATGGCTAAATTTTTTGCGTTCCTCTATTGTTTACACATTTTAAAGAGTTGTTGTTTTTCCAAGACCTGTTTTCCCCGAAGGGGAAAAATCACGTTGCCTCATAGAAAAGTTAAATTTTCCCCAAAAAAAGTATAAAAAACGTAGAATACTAAATGATTTAAAAAATGCGATTTTGTACATTTTAATGATTTTTTTGCATGGGGATTGGGACGTGCTGTTCGCTGGTCTGGGAGTAATGGGCTGTTCCTTGTTCTTATATTCTTAATAGGGTATATCTGCTTATGTTCCTGTCAAATTTTTTAAAAGTTTAATTTTCCTAAATACTTTATGCTAAATTTTAAGTCATCAAAAGAAAAAATCGCTCACAAATTTATTTGACTCACGGTTCTCGGGGAATTATCTTCGGTTTTTACTAGCTCATTGGGTTTTTTGGTTGAAAAACTATAGTGCTTATCTGGGCGGGGGTCGAGGATGATATCTCTGAAACCTGGAACCTGGAAGTTTTAAATGATAAAAAAAATCATTTGTTTTCCCCCTGAATTATGTTTTATAATATGAATGGGAAGTCGGGATATTGCTGTTTTTTTTTCAATTTTCAGTACATATTTGTGACAGTGATGAGGCTATTACTGACTTTAATATAAAAAAAAATGTGACATTCAGCTCAAAAAACCCCATTTCAGAAGTATTCGATAAGATAATTAAAACCCCTTCGAAGTTGGCACCCCATAATGTGCCTGAGTATTTGTTGTTTAATTTTGTTTACTAAAAAACCATTTATCTGTTTTTTTTATGTTCAAATGAGGGCGAGTTCCCGGGAATTGGAAAAGGGAAGGGGAAACCAAATTTTTTAAACGGGAAAGGAGGTTCCCAAAATTTGGGATTTTTAAAAATCAGCAACCCCCAAATTCGGATACAATTTTGACCAGCGGGTGGTCCTGGGGGGATTTTGGAGAACAGCTGGTTTTATCCGGGGGGTCGAGTTACCAATTGTTCTTAGGGGGCGATCTGTTGCGTGCCTTGAGGACGGTTGTCGGGGTTTATCAATTTACCCCATTTCTCCAACATTTGCGAATAAATCCAATTCTCTGTTGGCAAAACTGAGGGCGGGTTGGTTTTGGTAGATCAGGGGCCCGGTTGAGAAGAGATATTGGTCTCCAAAAGGTTAAAAAGGGGGTGGTTCATCCAAACTTGACGGATCGGGTGTTCCTCAGGGTGGTCATTGCGCCCTCTTTTTTTAATATATTATAATGACATAGCCAGGCCCACCCAAATATTCCTGCTGTTCGCTGACATTGAAAACAAGTGATTAAAAAAGGGAGGATGGGGGGTCTGAAAAAACCTCGACATGTTTTGCACTGGGTCTGTCAACATTATCTCTGAATCCCAAAAAGTGCAATACAATTAGTTTTTGTAAAAAAAAAAAAAAATTAAAATATATATATATATATATATATATAATATATATATATATATATATATATAATAGTATATATATTAATGGAATTAATTTGAGTTCTTCAGCTGTATTGGACTTGGGGGCCATGAATGATCGGGGGAAAATTTAATGACCACTATTCTTTTTTCAGGGGGAAAGGATTTCAAATGTTGGGATTTATTTTGAGAACGGGAGCGATCTCTCGGTTGATTCCCCTTAGATTATTATATTGTTCACTGGTGAGATCTCCCTTTTGTATCCTCTTTGTGGTGTCCCTTTTTCCTATAATGCTTCTATTGAAAGGGGGCAGAATAAAAATTAAACATTGGCATTCAGAGGGGTTATGAATGAGCATGAAGCATCCCCTTGGTTGTTTGATTGTTAGAAAATAGAAGGAGGGAAAGGTCTTTCTTTATATACAAATTACTGAATGGGGGTATAATTGTCCCCCCCTTTTAAATCAAATTAATCTGAAAGTCCCTATACCCCTTAAAAAAAAATGATTTTTCTTTGTCGTCCCCAAAAAACCCCTTGGAATTATTCTTTGAACCCCTTTTAATTCTAATGCATCCCCACGATCCTTTCGGAAGCTCGCTCAATAAATTTGGTATGCGGCCCGGCTGTTTTGGTTAACAAAACTAATGAGTCATTTATGCTTAATTTGTTAAAATTGTGGACTGATATATATATATATATATATATATATATATATATATATATATATATATATATATATATATATATATATATATATATATATATATATATATATATATATATATATATATTAAAAATATATATATATATATATATGTAGTTTTTAAGATAATGTTGTATACGATTGAAAATATTATATATTTTTTTGTTTTTATTTTTTATTTTTTAAGGTACCCTTTTTATTAATAAATAATAAAAAATAAAAAAATAAATGGGTTTTTTAATAACTTGAAAAAAAAATTTTTTAAATATATTGGGGAAAACCCCAAAATTTATTAATATATTTTATTACATACCACCAAAATTTAAATATAAAAAAACTTATTTGGGGGAAAAAATTTTTAAGTTTTAAAAAATTCCCCTTTTTTCAAACCCCTTTATTAAATTGATAAAAAATCAGTAAAACATAAACAGCTTTTTTTTTTTTTAAAACGCTAACCCCTATTTTTTCTTTGATTAGGGAAAAAAATGAATCACAGGTGATGGTCGGGACTGTAGGGGATGTTCCAACAATTTTTGGACTGCCAAAAAACGTTTGTTTGCAGCATCGTTGGAAAAGCATTGCGGGAAAAAAATATGTTGCTTCGGCGTACCCCCAAAATTTTTAAGCACTTGAGGAAAAAAGTTTTAAACCCAAAACATTTTTTTCCAAATTTTCTAAAAAATTGTTTTTTTTTCCAAAATTGGACTGTCTAACAACTGAATTGGGGCATTTAAAAAACCCATTCCATGGCGTTTTGATTCAGGCTCAAAGGCGTAAACCCATGTCTCGTTCCAGTGATGATGTTGTGGTTAAAATTTTATCTCCATTGTCATATTTTTTAAAAAAATTGATACCTTTTACCGTTTTTTGGAATTTGGTTAAATTAAAAAAACCCAACGACAACAAACTTTTCAATTTTAAGGATGATTAAAATTTTTTTTAAAACATTAATTCCCAAAGTCCCCCCAATTTTTTATATTTAAGTTGTCTTCTTTTCTTTTTTCGAAATGCTATGTTTTCTTTAGCGACAGCGAATTTATGCCTGTTTGGGGAAATACCACTTTTAAAATCATAAAAATTTAAAAAAATTTAAAAAATTAAGATGACAGGTATCACTTGCAATTCATTCAAGACTTAAAAAAAGTAGATTTTGTTTTCAGCCTTCTTTGTATTATGGGTTTGAGTTATTAGTTTTGATATTTTTGGTAACCTAGTACTTTTATATACTACAGCAACCTGATGGAAGCTAAAATTTAAATTAAAAATCAGTCAAAGGGGGAAAAGCAGATCCAAGAAAGTTTTAATGACCACATTGTCACATAGCTGTTTAATCGCTCTTATCTTTCGGGAAAATTTGGAACTGCTGCAATTATTTACTTTGAAAAAATTTATCCCGTTTACCAAGTATATCAACTATACCTATGAGATAAGATGAAAGAGAATTTATAGTGGGAAAGATAAATAGTTTACTGCATGTACATACCAAAAAAGTATTGGTGGTTAACTGAAGATAAATTTAAAGGGAAATTCATATGAAAACCAAATTGTTGAGATTTTGGTGTTTATAATTAAACCTTTTGGAAAAAAATAAGAAATGATTTAAATTTAACCCAAAGGCTCTAAACCAAACATTGCTTGGTTAGAAAAAGGGTTAAAGAAAAATTATTTGCTTTTCTCCAGAATAAAAATATTTATATATTATTTTTAAAAAAAAAATTTTTTTTTTTAGATTTTGGAGGTTTTGTCTTCCCGCTATAATGTAACAAAAAAAGGGGAGAACTAGCTCTCCAAAAAATCTCAAAAAATATAATTTTTTAAAAAAAATATATTAAAAACATTCTGAGAAAACCCAAAAAATTTTCCTTTTAATTTTATACTCCCCGAAAACAAAATAAACTTAAAAAATTAGAAAAGGGTTTAAAATAAAACAATAAAATACAAATTAATAAAATTTTTTTTTAACACAATATATTTATATTATTTAAAACATTAAAAAAAACTTAATAAACCCCCAAACTTGGTAAGTAAATATTAAAAAAATTTCATTTTTAAATAATTTTAATACCCTATTTTTGTTTAAATTAAGTTTTAATTTAATATTCTAATATTAAAATATAATTATAATAATAATTATAATAAATAATAATAATGATAATAATAAAACATAATTTATATTTTAAATATTTCATAAAAATCAACAAATAATATGTTTAACTATATTAAGAAAACCTTAATAAGCAGTCTTATTAAACTTTTAATTATTTTTTAAACAGTGTAAATGATCTAATTAATTTTATTAGTTTTAGTAAAATATTATACAATTAAAATTAGTTTGTATTAAAGTAAAGTAAATTGTTTTTAATTGATTCGTATTTAATATAAATTTTAAAAATTTTAATATTGGTTATAGTTCTCGTATTTTTTTAACAAAATTTTTAATTAATAACTTCCATTTTAAATTAATATTAATTTTACCCTCAAGTATTATTTTTAATGTTTTTTAATATTTTACTTATTATTCTGTCTTCACCTCGAGATTTTTTTAAATTTTAAAATGTTAATAGTAGTTCATATTTCTTTGTAATTAGTTTCTTGCAAATAAAAAAAATTAAATTGGTTTTTAAACTTTAATTTAAAATATTTTTATTATTTGTTAAGTTTTCTCCCACTTTGGAATAATGATCAATAAAACTGGTACATATAAAATTTCCATCACTAGTTAACGTTTTATTATTTATTTTTATTGAATTAGATGTTTGTGTTTTATTACATTTTTTTTAAATATTTTTTCCACAATTTTAATACTGACAAAGAAAGACAAATACCTAAAATACATTATAATTGCTGTAAAATCGACTTAAATTTTTAACTTTATTTGCAACTTATCTTACTGTTTTTATACTGCTTTTGGACTTTTCAGTTAAAATTTTACAAATTTTTGCTTACACTTATGGTTTACCAATTAAAGAGCTTGTTTTAAAGTACCTAACAGACAGTGTGCCTCAGGTGTGAAGACAGGGTCATCTTTGGCAGCTAATGGAACGAGTCGGATTCTGGACTTACGTGAGGGGGGTGTGTCAATAAGAGAAACTGGGAGAAAATTTTATAATACATATATCCAAGAGGAGGCGACGCAAAGCTAGAGAACCGGACATCGTAGAGAAATAACAGAATTTCAAGATCGCCAATTAAGACTTTTTGTTTTTAGATATTGCTTTAGTTTGACTCGGGCAATGTGAATTCGTGTTTTTAAAAACACAGAATTATTGTTAGAATTCATAGAGCATATTGCCAAATAAGTTTTGGTTTTGGTTTTGTCAATGGTAACACCCAATTGGGTGTTACCATTAATTCCTTAGCATTGACGCAACTGACTGCAACGGTACAGAGACGCAGTTCCCTAGGATCAAGAAGGAAACCAGGAAAACCTTAGTAGTAAACCTTGCTCCTTTGTGGGTATGCATGATGGTCGAGCAATGGTAAGAAGGCGACGTGATGAAAGACAGTCCACAATTTGATATAGAGAGACATGTCCATCACACCGTGGGTGTAATGGTATAGGAAGCCATCGGATATGTAGTACACTTCTTATCTTCATTAAAATGAACATAACGCTACATTCAAAAAGTAGTGGTACCATATGTCCTTCCCTATCTTGATACAATTGAAAACACGATTTTTCAACAAGACCAAGCCAGACCACATGTGACCAGAGAACAGTACACTTCAGGGAACAAAACCGCTTACCATGAACCCCAAGAATGCTTGATCTCTCTTTGATCGAACATGTGTTGTGGGTAGTTTTGGTTAGTTATGGTTTGGCATTCTGGGGCACTTAGACATTTGTTAAAGGCAGCGACGAATCTAGGATTTTCAAAATTTTTTATTTAAAACTTGAGACTTGGACCCTCAGCAAATATGTAACAGATGCTTTTTGGAATTTGCAAAAAAGTTGATTATATGGGAGCCCTCCCAGAGGAAAATCTAAGTTTTCAAAAGCAAATTCTCTATTTGTATTTTGTTTTCGGTTATTTGATCAAATTTTATCGTCAAATCCTAAATTTAGCAAAATTATCTATGTTTTTCTAAAAACCATAGCCAGTTCAAATTTGTCACTCAACAATTTGCCTGTGCAAATATCTCAGATGCCTCTAATTAAAAAAAAAATGCAGATTTTTTTGTGAAATTACAATTTTACGATAAGGTTTGACCAAATTCACGAGAAAAACACTAACAGAGGATTTGCTTTAGAGAGTCCGATTTTTTCCTGTGGGGCACGCAAAAAAATCAAGTGTTTATTCGCAAATTTCAAAATCAAAATGTTCTTTAACAAAGTGTTTCCCATAAGGCCATTATCATCTGGTATATATATATATATATATATATATATATATATATATATATATATATATATATATATATATATATATATATATATTTATATATGGATCCCGTATTTTACTTATTAGATAAACATTTTTAAAAATTCTAAATATGCCATTGGTTAGAGGCAGGGTAAAATAAATTACCCAAAGAGGTTATTGTTTATCATGGCCAAGTAAACACTTTTAAAGGGCAAATTTGTACAAAATTTGCGGCAACACTCATTAGTCATAAGCGTAAAAGCAAACAAAACCAAAAGCCATGTTAAAGAAAAACAGCGGCCTCGGTTTTCCCGTTATAATTTCTTTTTATAAATCCTTTACGCAATGTAATGGGATCTAAGTAAAAAAATGTAGAACGGCGCTTGTTTTGCATAAAACCGCAATAAACCTCGGTATACTTTTTGTCTTTTAAGGCGGAAATGTGAAGCAAACGCTTCTTTCACAAGCGATCGCTGTTGCATGGTTGACTTTATACAGTGGCGCGGTTCAGTGTCAGGGACAGAAGGTACTTAATTTGGCTTGGAATTGCAAATTTAACAGAACAATTAAAAGCATTTTAAATTAAAATTCCTTGTGCTGGAAGTTACTTAAAAGATATAGGAGGACAATTAATTTATCTGCGTATCCAATGAATTTTAAAAGGTTTATTTAAAAATGATTTTTTAATAAAGTAATAGCTGTAAAGATCTGTTACACATCTTAAATTTCTGGACGATTTTAATCTTTATATTTACTAATAATTTTTTAATTTATTATATTTAACAATAATAACATTTCTCTGCTAAGAGTTTCATTTAAAAGTGCAAGAAGTAAAAAATACAACACCTGTCATAATGACGATGAATCTTTTTTTTTTTGTTTTGGTATACGTTTGCTTTGTTTTAATTCAATTTTTTTATCTATAAATATTATATAATTCTTATTTTCTCTGTAATTTTTTTATTTTTTGGGATAGAAAAATAGAATTTGATATGCCACTATTTGTTTGTTTGTTTGACCTATTAGCTTGTTTTGTGTCATTTCCGCTTTAAAACATTTAGTTTTTTAAATTAAAGCAATCTACAGTGCCGGTACTACGTTAAAATGGTTAATCCTAAATCAAGTAGTTATAGAAAAATGATTTTATAGTACTTTCTGTTTTGTGGATGTAACAAAAAATATGGGAAGTCATTTAAAAAAATGAACTTTGTTTTTGTACGGACTTTTTGATACACCCTGTATACATAACGTTGTTTGCAAAATATAGAGCAGCAAAAACCAAAATATTTTTGTATAAAACATTTTTCCCAATTTGAAAAATTTAAAGCAATAAACGGGGGGTCTCACTTCACAGACTTACCCTGTATACAGAAAAGCCTCAATAAGCTAAAGCTCAAGGAAAAGGTTAAACATTTTTAGTTAGAGTTTTTTACTTTTTATGTTGACTTAACGAGGTTTACTTAGAGGCTACGTTAGCGTATTCAATTTTCGTTTCATTTTTTTTTTTTTATTATTTTTTTATATGTGTATTAACCAGCTATTTAAGTGAAAGACTAAAGTTCAAAGCAATAAAATTTTAAAGAAAACCTTTTGTTTGTATACCTTCTTATGATGAGTCACTGATAAATGCTTTAAGTTATGGAGGTCACCAAGGGTACTACTTTAAGTAATTAAAGGGCATTTAAGTTATAGAGGTTTTGAACTTTAAGTAACGGGGAAGGTTTTTGCTTTAAATTTTGGAAACAAAAATATTTTAATTATATTAATATATATATAATATAAAATAATATATATATATTTTATATATATATATATAATATATATATTATATATATATATATTTTATATATATATATATAATTATATTTTTATATTTATATTTTTTATTATATTAATATTATATAAGGTTATTTTATTATATTAATATATTAAAAAATATTTATAATATAAATATAATAAATATCTTTTATTTTTTAAATAAAATATATATAATTAAATATAATTTTATATATAATATATTATAAAATTTTTTTGATTATAATATATAAAAAAATTATATATTATAAAAATAAATTAATTATTAATTATATTTAAAAAGATAATTTGTTTTATTATATATAAAAAAAATTATATTTATATATATAAAATATATATTTAAATATATATATATATATATATATAAAATATATATTATATATATATATAATTTATATATATAAAAAAAATCCAATTTAATTTTTTTGGGGATTTTGTTAATTTTTTAAATTAAAAAGGTTATTTTAATTTTTTATATTTTTAATTAAAAAATTTTTTGCAAAAATTTTATATTTTTATAATTAAAATTAATATGGATGGTTATTATAATTATTATTTTTTTTTTTTTTAAAATTACATAAAATGACTTTAAAATTTTAAATATTTAATTATGTTTTTCTTTACCCTAGAAGGAAATTTTTCTGTAATTAATAATAAAAAATTCAAAACATATCATTACAATTTAGGGAACAACAATTTTTTAATTTCCCCAGGCTATTAAATAAAATTACTTAATATTTTCAAGCAGATAAAATTTCAAAATTTTTTCAATATTTAAACAAAACTTTTTAAAAAATTTTTTTTTTAAAAATGAAAAAAAAAGTTTTCATTGGGGTTTTTTTTTAAATCCCCTTACTTTGTTTTTTAAAAAAAAAAAGCCTTTTAAAAGGTTATCCTAACCCCCATTTTTGAAATTTTTTAAATTTTGTTTTTGATTTAAAAAAATTTTTCCCAAAAAATTTTAAACGTTAAATTTAAAAATTTTGAAAATTAACGAAAAAAAATTTTTATAAAAATTTCCATTTGAAAAAAAAAGTTTTAAAAATTTAAAACTTCTTTTCAAAAAAATTCTTATTTAAATAAAAAATTTTCATTTAAATTTAGTTTTTCCCTTATTGAAAAGGGTTTGTTAATTTGTTTTTTTTTAATTTTTTAAAATTTTTTTTATTTTTTAAAAAGTTGTTTAACCAAAAAAAATTTTTTAAAAAAGACTAACCAAGCAAAATTTTAATTTTTGTTTTCTTTAATACCCCTAAAAAATTAAATTAAAAAAAAGTACTTTTTGGGTAAGGCAAAATTATATTTAATTTAAAAATTTCTGCTAAATTAAAAAAATAATAAAAAAAAAAAAAAAAAAAAAAAAAAAAAAATTAAAAAATTTTAAAAATTTTTTTAAAATTTTTATTTTAATAAAATTAAAATTTTATTATTATTTTAATTTTAAATTTTTAAAATTAATTTTTAAAATTTAATAAAAAAATTTTTTTAAATTTTAAAAATAAAATTTTTTTTTAAAAAATTTAAAAATTTTTTTTAAAAACTTTTTTAAACCTTTTGGGTTTTTTTTAAAAAAGGGGGGAAATTATTTTTTTAAAAACAAACTTTAAAAATTTTTTTTAAATCATTTTAAATAAAAATTAAATGAAGTTTATTTCTTTTTTTATCTAAAATATTTTCTTTACAATTTTAAATTTTTTGTCTTCCCTAAAAAATCCTTAAAACTTAAAACCTTATATTAACAAAAAAATTTTAAAAAATTTTAGGAAAGGAAATTAAAATATTTATTTATACTGAAAGAAAGTAAGGTCCAAAACATTTTTTTAATTTACAATTAATGTTAAAAACAGTTTTATAAAATATAAAGGATAGTATTTGTTGTTTTTATTTAGCTAAGAAGATTAAATATGAAAATAGGTTTTTTTAAGAAAAGTTAATATATTATTTGAGTGTAAGGTGAGTGAGAAAAATAATTTTGCATGATACGATAAAACTGAAATTAATTAATGACGTTGTAGTAATATTGGCTTAGGTTTTTAATATCTGTTTTATCATTTATAGAGTTTTCATGTTTTTTAATGAAAAGCATTTCTAGAAATTCTCTTTTTTTCTGATTTGGTTCTGTTTTTAAAATTTTTGTGTCCTGATAAAAAAGTATTTATCTAAAGTTATTTTTTTGGCCCCGATGATAGACCGGAATAAATTTACTTGTTACGTTGTTTTTTACTTCCTAATAATTTGAGGTGAGATTTAATTAAAAATAAAAAACCAAAACCAAGGCAGCTGCTTACACAGATTTCGTTTTTGTGGTTTACTTTTTACGCTAATTTGTTTTAAAAGAAAATTTTGTACTTTTTTATATTCTGCTTTTACCGCTATTACCTGCAAAAAAAACTAATAATTGGCAGCATTGTTTACGCTTTTTACGCAGATCATTAATGTATTTTAAATGTATACTTATGGAGTGTACACATGTGGATCGATGTAAATTTTACGGTGAAAGCCATTATCTCTTGATGTGATAACCCAACGCATAGCTGACATATATTCAATATACCGGGTTACAACAAAATTACTACCAAGCCTTTTATTTTCTTTAGTGAAAACATACTGCTTTTAAATTTTAAAAGGATATATCGTATTATCAGATGACAATTTTGGATATAATAAAATTTGCTCGCCTATTTCTTGTCGGTTTATCTAGAAGTGGCGCGAGGTTTAATATTCTAAATAGAATATCCTGTATATTTTTTAAAATTTGAATTCCACAAGCCTAATTTAACTCCTCTTGAAAACCTTATAACCTTATAATTTTTTTAACAACGCTGATTGCATTATTTGTTTTTTTTTTTATTAAAATATTTAATATTTTTTTTATAATATACATATAAATAACTTTTTAACCTTTGGTAACAGAATGAAAATATTTTTATTATAATTAAAGTTTTATTACATTTATAAATTATTAAATAAATAGGTATTTAATTATTAGCTTGCAAACATTATTCTTGGATTTAATAAATCTTACTAAAATATTGAAAAAATAATGAACCATAGAGATGAAGATATTAGATTTAAATCTTTTTAACTAAAGAGCACTAAATCAGCTGTCAAAAACACATTTAACGTTAATTAATTTAAAAAAGTCAATATTAGGCATTAATTAAAAAAAAGTTAATATTAGGCACGACACAAAAAAGATTTGGTAACTTTACTCTAAACTGTAGGTTATTTAATAATAATTTGTTACTATTTTGCTATTGTTATCTTGTTATTACTGGTCTTTAACCTTTTGTCTTTTAAAAAACCTCTCTGGGGCATGTCCATGATTTTCCTAATCCATTTATATCGATATTTTGATTCAGCCAATACTTAGCATTTAACATGCTTTTTACTGTTTATAGCAAAATGCAAACATTATTTTAGAATATTTAAAAAAAAAATGAAAAGTTATTAAACAATTACCTTGCCAAAACTTATCCATAGTTATAATTATTTTTACAAAACGAATAATAAATAAAAAAGCATAGATACTAAAAGTAGTATAAATCACCCCCAGTGATCAACTACATTATGCAATATCCTAAAATTTAAATAAAATCTTAACGTAAAGAGCATTAAATTAAAAAAAAAAATAAAGTAAATGAATTTATAAAAATTAAATATTAGGTAAGCAGGGAAAACCTGCCTAACCAAAACCAAAAAACATTGTAAGGGGTCTACGAGACAAATAGTTTGGGAACTTCTGCTCTAAGCTGTAATTTATTTATTAATAATGTATTTTAATTTAATTACTGTAATCTTATTATTATTGGCTTTTAAATTTTAACCTTTAAAAAAATTCACTGAAGCGTATCCATGATTTTCGAAATATTTTTCTATCGACATCTTGATTTAGTCAATGTTTACATGAAATTAATTTGAATGCAATTTACCAACTCGTCATGCATTTATGTCACTTTTTTTGCTCTTTGTAGCAGAATAAAGACATTATTTATGGTTTAATTAGCTTGCGAAAATTTTACTGGGTTTTAATAAATTTTTACTATACCAATAAACATAGAGACTTTAAATCGAAGATACCCAAAGTGGTCTATGTAAACACGAGGGGTGGACTACGACGAGCAAAAGGTCCAGAAATTTTGATCTTTCAATGTAAGTAGCACCATATCAGCTGTCAAAAATACATTTAAAGTTAACGAGTTTACAAAAATTTCATAATAGGTTTTAAAAATTTTATCTTTTAAAAAAGTTTATTGAGGCATGTCCATATTTTTGTACTCTGTGTGTATGAAGATTTTGATTTAGACAATGATAATATGAAATTAATTTGGTTGCAATTTACCAACTTGTCATGCATTAAAATCAATTTCTTACCCGTTTGTAGCAAAATACAATTAGCTTGCAAAAAATTATTTATGACCTTATTAAATTTTACAAAATTTATAATAAATAATAAAGCACATATACTTTTAACTAAAGATGCGAAAGTGTACCCTTAAAAATGTGGAATGGTTACAGTAACAAAATGTGTACTAATTCTTCATAAAATTGTAAAACCTTTTTGGAGGTTTATTATGCACAATTTGTGTACTTTTTGTTTATCTATTGTACAAAAAGTAAACAATTATGCAATAGGTATATCTCCAAAATGGTTACAAAATTTTATGGAGAATTGGTGCACATTTCGTTACTGAACATTTAATATATGTGTGTTTGTACGTGTGGTCTATATCACCCACACTCAGGAGTCATACGACTCGAAGTCTCAAAATTTAATTTTAAACAAATATTTATAGTGTAAATAACACATTTAAAATATAAATTTAAAATTAAAATGGGTTGTACAATGTACTATATCACCCACACTCAGGAGTCGACTACGACTCGCAGGGAGTCTCAAAATTTAGATCTTTCAAAGCAAATGGCACTTTATCAGCTGTCAAAAACACATTTAAAATGATAAATTTGCAAAAAATTAAAATGGGGTAAACAACGTCTACTAAAACCGAAAGACAGAGCAAAGGGTTCATGAGACTAGAATGTTTGAAGACCTTTTCTCTAAACTGTAAAAAAATCTATTAAAAAAAGTATTAATTTAAATTGATTGTACAAGCTATAGGAGTATCAAAAGTGGGTGTTTTAGGGATTAAAATTTAAAACTAAAGCCCTAAGCAATAGGCGGAATGTACCGATTAAAACAAATTTTGGTTAAAACTTAGTTAAGCATATACAGGGTGTTACAGAATGTTGTGAGGAAAATTTGGGGGCAGATTCTACATGTGAAAATATGAAAAAAGTTTATATAAACATGGGTCCGGAAATGCTTTGTTTTTATGATACAGGTGTTTAAAGTTTTTTGCCTTTAAAGTTTATTTCACATTTCTCGAAAACCCATGGAGATGTTAAGATAAGTTTTGCTACACGCAAATATATTATTATAGGTCACATTTACATGTACAAAATTATTTTTTAAGGGACTTAGATCAGTGGCGTTCATGCCGGTAAGATCTTATTTTTAGCGAAGAAAACTGTACGCCACTGGTTTTCGCAAAAATTAGTATTGCTTTCTTAAAGCTAGTTTAATTCTGCTTAAAAAGTACCTCCTGGATTTTTTGTCCCGACTTACCGTTTTCAAAATAAAAATAATTTATTAATCCGTATCCGTATAAGCTGTTTTCGCCGAAGTCCTTAAATATTTCGAAGGGGCAGAAAAAATATTTGAATGCGATTTACAGCATGCATTACCGCAGAGGGAAGCCATTTACAGCATTTGATCTAAAGTTAAAATCGAATACATTATTCCTGAACAATTAGTACAAATAAAATAATAAAATAATAAATAAAACATAAAACAGCTAAGTGTACTTTTAGTATTATTTCGAAAACGGTTGTCAGAACGAAAAAGTCTAGGAGGCACTTTTTAAGCGTAATTAAAATGGCTTTGAGGGAGCAACACTAATTTTTGAAAAAATCAGTGGCGTACAGTTTTTTTCGCTAAAAATAAGTACTGACCAGCACGAACGCCACTGATCTAAGTGCCTTAGAAAACAATTTTGTACAAGTAAATGTGACGTATATTTATACATTTGCGTGTACAAAAACTCATCTTAATATATTCACGAGTTTTCGAGAAATGTGAAATAAACTATAAAAGACAAAAACTTTAATCACCCTGTATCATAAAAACGAAGCATTTCCGGACCCATGTTTATATAAACTTTTTTTCATATTTTTGGATGTACAATCTGCCCCTAAATTTTCCTCACAACATTCTGTAACACCCTGTATATTAATTTTCTTGAATCGTAATAGTCGGTCCTATCAACGGAATTATTTTGAGTAAAAATATTTGCGAAGTGAAACAAATTTTGCAATTCTATGTTTTAGTGTATTGTTTTCACTTGCTTAATTTTAGGTCGTTTTGCGATTTTTAAACAAAGTCTTAATATAAATCAATTAAATTCAAATGTTAATTAAATATGCAACATAATAAGTAAAAAGAGGTAATAACACTGTCAATTTTCATATCAATTAACGGAAAAAAGATTTATAAGACCATGTCAATCAGCTAAGATTTTTATAAATGTGATCTCGCGTTAAATTTGTGACAGGTGTGAATGTTTCAACAAATGTAATTTGTGATATGCATTGTATTTTTAACAAGCATTATAGTTTTAGTAAAAATACTAACGTCAAAGTTAATTTGTTAAAACAAATTATATTAAATTTTATACTTTTATTTTTGCTAATCTAAATAAGTATATAAAGTATATGAAGGTTTAATCGTTAAAAAAACTTTTACGAACATAAAAGAAACACATATTTTGAATATTAAATGTAAAAAAAATTAAATTATAAATGAATAACTATGTTATGTTTAGTTAAAAATAAAAAAAGGTTAATTTTAAACTCATTATAATGAGTAATGGCTCTAGGATTTTAATTTGTTTATCTGAAAAGTGAGACATTGAATCCACACCAAATATTTACCAGATGCTATTGGCCTTAAGGGAAACACCTTGAATTTTTTTCTAATTTCAAAAAAAAAATTTTTTTGTAGCGCCCCAGAGAAAAATCTAAGTTTAAAAAGCAAATCTTCAATTTTCTTAAAATTAGAGGCATCCAAAATATTTGAATAAAAAAAATTTTAAATGATTAAATTTCAACTGACTATTTATTTTAATTTAGTTTTTTACATAAGTGTTTTTAGTTGGATCTCTTTTTTTTGTAACTTCAAAAAATGAAATAAAATCCTGCCTGTATTTTAAATTCTAAAAAAAAGTATGACCTTAGAAACTTAGGTTCAATTAGATTGCACACTTTTAAAATACCCCCAAAATATACAATATTACCACCCCTGTTTAAAGACATTCCCAGTAAAAATGTTCCGTTTTAAGAATGTTTGCTTTATTTGTGTTTTTAAACCTACTTACATATCAAATTTCAAGTTTCTACTTCCTCGGAGAGTCCCCAATAACTTTGACCAGTCAATGAGTCAGTGAGTGAGTCAGTCTGTCAGTAGAAAAATGGGCGATTTTTTAAATCGAATATCTTAGAAACTTCTTTTCATAAGTTTTTTAGTTTTTTTACAGGTAATTAGAATGCTTATGTCAATTTACATACCAAATCTTATACATTTATGTGGAATGATACTAGGTTTTTTAATAAGGAGATTGGTAAACACGCTGAAACGTTATGTGTAATACACATAATGCGTTCGTCAGAATTTATCGTCACAAAGTTATTTTTAAATTTATCCACCTTAAAAATTGATAACCCGTAATTTGAGGCTGGTGGCAGGTGGTAACCGTAGGCCCATGTCTCACTTTTTAAATAAAAAAATAATAAAAATCCCAGAAACGCTACTGAAATGATTATATAAATCAAAAATATAAATATATATATATTTAAATACTCAATATCTTTAATCTGTACATCCAATTAACTCGGATCTTAGTAAACGTCCTGGGCCTCAATTCCAAATTTAATCCAGATTTATCTGTCATTTAAACCTGAGGATATCGTTGAGGCGAATCTTAAAAAATAGTGATCTTCAATCCTTGTTTAAAGCCTCTTAAATCACTGTTTGGAGCTGAACCCAAGAAATGTCAAGCCCTACTTTTTGGGCCTAAGGTTAGCAGGGAACGTCAAAACATCTTTAAATTTAATTGTAAATAATGAAACTTTACAATGCGTTAGTGTGGCAAAAATCTGGGCGTGGTAATTGTTTGATCTAAGATTTTCTTGAGCATATAGATAACTGTATAAAAACAATATTAATCTAAAACTTTTTATAAACAAAGACATCTTTTAAGATAAAAAATCAGGAAAATCTTATGTGACTCATTAGTGCTATCGCACTTTACCTTTTGTGATTCCGTCTATGGTCCTTCTCTGGTGGAAAGTGACAAAAGGCGCATTCAGCAAATACAAAACTGTTGTGTTCGTTTGATAGGTGGAATTAGAAAGTATGACAGTGGCGTAAGTGCAAAAACTAAGGAGATTGGATTGGATGAAAATGGATGAACGTAGGGTTTTGCTTAATAGTTTAGTTTTGTATCATTAAGTTATTTATAAAAAACTTCCTACTTATTTGTATCAAAAATTAAATTCAGGTATGATTCACATAACTTAGATCTAAGACATAAATACATAATAACTCCTCCATTACACGAACAACACTATTCGAGCGTTCATTTACACTATCAAATAGCTGTAAAATTTAATAATACTCAGCTAAAATTAAAACTCTGAACCCACTCATTTCAAATACAAGTGGAAACTATATTAGCGTCAGCATACTGTCAAAGATGCTGATTGTGCACTCCACCAACGTCAACTAAATTGTAATACTTATTAAAATTCTAATATTACATACATAGTACATAAGATAATTTGTATATGTATATACATTACTATTAATAAATTGTTTTTTTCTTTTATTAGGTTAAGATAGGAGGTTATCCTCAACTTCGCCTTTTGTAAAATTTCTTTTTACAATAAAGTCTTTATTATTATTATTATTATTATTATTATTTAAATAAAATAACTCAAATATATCTTTAAGACCCCAATTAACTCTGGATCTTGGTTAATTTTGGGTAAACTGTCCTGTCCTTCATTTCCAAATTTAATTCCAGGATTTTCGAAAATGAAATTAGACCTGAGTACTTAGTATTTGCGGCTCTCCTTTGTTATAACAGTAAATTTTCCGTTTAGTGAAGATTTGTGCCTTTATCCATTAATTAACTGGTTAGTTACCGAAGTTTAAAGATATTGAAAATATGCCTTAACATTTTAAATGAATTTTATTGTGCCTTACTTTTCATTCCATGATGTTGTTACTATTAGGTGCAGGGTCATATTTGTGGCTTTCCCAATATTAAAAAAAAAGGATGTAAAATAGCCATCATCTTTTTTTTTCTCGTAGAGTCTAAAAGAATACCCATGAAAATAATATCAATTAATTAAAAGAGATACGGCCTAAAATTTGACATTTATAAGACACTTTATTTATTGGTTTGTTTTCAAAAGCATTTTTTTTTTAATTTTAATTAAAATTTTAACTTTATTTGTTCTAAAAACAAAATTAATTTAATTATTCCGGGTGTTTTTTAAAATTGTTTTCTCTCTGCAAGAGTTTTTATTTTTTAAGATAAAAAAAATAAATATTACATATCTCTTTTTGACATACAATGCATTGTTTAACTTATTCAATTATTTGCATCACTTTCGGTTTAACTGGAAATGGCTAGAACTTTTAAATTTTAAATGGCACCACCGGCATATTTTCTTTTATTTTGATAGGATGACATTCTTCAAACAAAGTCATTTTCTGACACTTCTTCTAAAAAATATTTATTTTTTAAAATTTTAATCTAGTGTGCCGTGAAAACAAAAGACCAGTACTTTTATTTTCCATGGCTACTTGATCTAAAATTTATGCAGATTTAACACAATTAGAAAAAACTAAATCTTATGACATGGAAGTGTCAAAAAATGACATATGAGGCGTCATTGTATTCGAAATGATATAGACTATCACAATAAGAAAAAATATACCGGTGGTCTTATTTAAAATTTGAAATAACTAGTCAAACCGAAAGTGAATCAGTATAAGAATGAAAATTCGGTTTTCTTAAAAAAACATAAAAAGAGCTAAATAGGTTTAATTTGAACTGGCGGCCGTCTTTGCCTTTTATAATGTATCGCTTCCCGCACGTGTCTGTAAAAATAGTCCATATAGGAAGCAAAGGCGGCCGCCAGTTCAAATCAAACCTTTTTAGTTACTTGTATGTTTTTTTTTTCTTTTCAAACAGCACCGAATTTTCATTCTTATACTGATCCAACTATACTGTTATACCAATTTGCTTTTACCATAAAAAATAAAAATGTTACATGGGGGACCACCTATGAGAAACACCCAGTTTGTTTTACGTTTATCCATATGAATTGACAGTAGTAATAAAAGACTTTGACAAAGTATTAACTTTTTGTGTTTTTTTTTGGCACTATAGGAGTTTTTCATTTTTTTTCCTTTTTTAATCGTAAATTTCTTACGTTAATTAAATTAGTTCTGTTGTTACTAAAAATAAATATTCTTTTTAATGAAATGTATCCAAAAACAAGACGTTTTTAAAAACAAATCAATAGATGAAGTGTCCCATTAGGCAAATTATAATTTTGTAATATTTTTTTTTTTTTTAATTTAAGTGTTACGGGAAAAATACACAAGATGACTGTTTAACATTTTTTTAACGAAAGCCATAAATATGAGGCTGAGCAATCCTTATCCTATGATTATATACAATATTACTGTTAAATTTTTTGTTATGTTAAGAAAATTACAAATTTTTTATATTTTTAATTATACTTCTTTTTAGGTTAGCACTGTCCTACCTTTTTCTATTCCTTTTTCCACTATAATTTAGTGTACACCATTCACCTCATTTTACGTTGTTTTTAAATTTCTTTTAATTTTCTAACATATTATCATATGCGGTCACTTGTAAAAACCATCATTTACCAAAAAAAAAGAATTAACAATGATGACAACCAATCGAACCAACCCGGGCTCCTTCATTAACTGACTATTGATGTCTTTACCCGTTTATCGTAAATTCGTATCGCTAAACAGAAGTGAACGCAAGAACGCAATAGCCAACCAAATGCGATATAACAACTAAATGGTCGAGTGGTCACACGTTTGTCTGAAGAAATCGGCCTTTAAAAGAAATTTTATTACTTTTGCGTCAAAACATACAGATGATGGCATCGTTACCGTGTTTTATGACCGCTTATGACACTGATCTTTCGGAATTCGCTCTTTATCGCGGAAAAAAATTACTTTTACTGCGATTTTAATATGAAAAATTGGTTTATACGAATTCGCTGTCGGATCAGATGAATTAAGAGGCCTAGAAATTAGTGACAGCTGCTAGGCATGCGGAAATTTTATTAACATACTTCGTTTTAATATTGTTTTTGCATTTGAGAACACTTTTTTTTTAAATTTATTAAATTAATTAATTTTTTATTTTATAATGTGGCTCGTTCGCTAACAACTAACAAAGGCCTCTAACTTTGATACCATTATTTCAAAATATAATATTTATAAAAAAAATTGAACGTTATACTTTATATTTTTATTACAAAAAACATTTTTCAGGGCATTTTTAGTCAAATTTTAATATTTTTTCTTCTGGAATTTACAGTTATTCTCTGATGACCCCCTTGTATTAAAATTAATGTCAAAAACTTTTGTTTACTTTGAAATATGGTGTTTATAAAAGTAAAATATTATCTATTGACTGGACAGAGTATAAAAATTTTTAAAACTATCATTTT
The DNA here is from genome assembly GCA_019359885.1 of Listronotus oregonensis. Taxonomy (NCBI): domain Eukaryota; kingdom Metazoa; phylum Arthropoda; class Insecta; order Coleoptera; family Curculionidae; genus Listronotus; species Listronotus oregonensis. The sequence goes on from JAHBCN010012581.1 coordinate 21,272, forward strand.
TTAAAAACTAGTAATAATTTTGTAAGAAGAGACCACATTACTTTATTTTTGCAAAACTCGGCTTGCTCGCTAAAATGACACATTTATATGTCAAATTTGACTTTTTTTTGAAAAATGTATTAAAAATGGCTTTATAAAATTTAGGAATATTTTAAAAAAACTTGTTATAAAGGTTATTTCAAATGCAATATCATGTTCTCAGTTGATAAAGTTTATGTTTTCGATATTTATAGAAAATTTTTAAAAATATAAAACTTTGTTCTATCTTTATTAACGTACTTTTAACTATTAAAATTAGAAACGATGCAAAGTATAAATAACTTTTACACCTTTAGAAATAAACACCATTATTATATTGTTTTAAATAGTGAACATGTCTTGTGTTAGCCCTAAAGTGAAAAAAAATATTTATTTTGTTTTCTAAGGTTACCCAAAAGTTATTTTTTATCATTGCCCATACTACAGCACTTTATAAATTTTTTCATCACAGTTCAATTGTTCTTTTAAAGAATTTTTTTAAATTCATACTAAATTTACCGAGTTTTAAACCAAAATCTTGTTCAGTTTTTTCCTAGATTTTTCACCCCAAGATGCTTATAACTTTAGATACCAGTTATATTTTTACTTAGTAAGCAAAATGTGACATGTAATGGCAAAGAACATACCGATTTCGTCGAATTGATTCGAAAAAACTCAAGTGCATAGAGACTCGAGAATATTTTTATTTTAATCATGGGTTCAACTAACTTAAGTGACTTAAGTAAAAAAGGGCTCAAGTCGCATCATTACCTTAAATATCATCTGCCCTAGATTTAAATAGACTTACCCATTGCTATATATTTAAAAACCACAAATTTTGTTCACAGCTTTTTTTTCTTGTTTTGCTCTTACAACCTATGTGTTTTAGCCACTCAACACCTTAAAAACCACCGAGATCAATTGCTTTACCAAACTCAAAGCAAATTTAACATTTTACAATTTATCTAAAAACTGTATTATCTTCGTTTTACAAAAAGTCGAGTTACTCTATCGCGCTTTATAAAATACTCATAACAATCAGTCAGGTTATTATGACATAAATTATGTTTTAAAAGATATTTTACAGCCTGCTGTTCATTTAGTAAAAACTAATTTTTTATAAAACTGTTGAATTTAGCAATCGTTATAAATATAAGTACAGAAACTGTCACCATTAAATTATATTCTTATATTTATTATTATCATATTATAAAATTAATAAAAACAAACTATTTAGATTTAATAATAATTTGAAAGAGTTAATTTTAGGAAAACGTTTCCACCTTTCAAAGTCCTATTATTAGCATAAGAAAAAAATAAAAGGATTTAAAGATGCACTTGATTAGACTATTAATTAAAATAGAAAGGGAAATGCATTAGTTTTACGCATTTTTATTGCTTTGCTAAACAGTCAATTACCGCTTATTTGATATAACTTTTACTAACTGTAACAAACTTAGTTTTTTATATTACCAATCTTAACAAAATAATTTATTTATTAATGGAGAGTTAATAGAATATCAAACTTCTTACATTCTTTTATGCCATAAAAGTATAATTTTATTGGTAATTTATAAATAAGCTGGGTATTGCCATTTTCCTTTTTGCATATTTCTAAAAACACATCAAAATAATCTAAGAAACAAGAATTAAATTGGCTATAACTTTTTTAAAAACCCACGAATCGTCTCAAAAATTTCTATAGAAATACAGTATGTAGTCACAGCATCTTTAAATCTTTATAATTTTAACAATTAAATTAGGAAAGGGGTCCAAAGATAGAAATTGATGTCTCACTAAGAGAAAATCCCAATTTGCTCTAACTTATTCGTTTTAATATGAAGCGACGTCATTTAAGATGTGATGAACAATAGTGAACAGTGGAAATGGTTGAAGCAGGCCAAAATTACAGAGCAGTAGCGGAGGTCCATAACACATCAGCTATGAGGAGATACCGTGAATCCGGGAATGTTAGAGAGCTCCATACTGGTTGTACAAGAATAACTGAGCCAGTACATGACCGTTTTATACAGTTACAAGTACTACGGGTAAAGATCACTGCAGGTCAGTTAGCAAATAAGCTACACCGCACCCACAATATTGTTTTAAGCAGTCAAACTGTCAGAAATTGGTTACATGAGTTTAATCTAAATACTCGTAGACCTCTTCGCGTTTGCCTCTGCTAAGAAGAGGCAATCGGGCTCTAAGATTAGAATGAATTCAAAAACACCAACAATGGCGAATAGAATACAGTATTGTTAACAGACGAATCCCGGTTTGGCTTCTATCCAGATTCCCATTGATTTTCTGAGTGGAGGCGTCCTGGAAACTTAGAACGTCTTGCTGCGGTTCAGAAAGTGTACAGCTATCAAGGTAGTACAGTTATGGCGTGGGGTGTTATTCATACCGGAGAAACAACTGACCTTGTTTTAATAAAGGACGTCTTAAATGCTGTAAGTTACCAACACACCATTTTGCAACCTCATTTGCTTCCGTATGCAGCAGAAATCGGATTAATTTTCTAGCTGATGCACGATAATTCCCACCCACATACAGCTCGTCTGGCACTCGACTTTATAGAGAATTCGCAAATTAAGTTTTGCCATGCCCGCAAAAAAGTTATAAAAGGTGGGTATCCCGATTAAAAGTGAAAAAGCAATACCTAATTCTCGCAAGTGAAATATCTGGCAACATCGCCTTACTTCCAGTAAACGCAGAATGTTTTTTCCCTTGAGTTCCAGATTTCGTACAGTGTGTCTCAATAATTCGTGAGACAATTTAGACATTCCGGGACTTTTGGGATACACTGTATAAAAGTAAAAGTCTAACAAAGTAGTCTCATGTGTTAACATATCTTTGCCGTTTAAATGCAGCAATGGCAGATGAAAATAAAGCCGTACTTACCGTATACGTAGTACAAAAAATCTTAGTAAAGTTCAGTGGGCTAACATAAACGGATAAAATTAACTAAAAAACGAATTTCTGAATGTTTTAAAAAACTAAATTTGGGTAAATTTAGTGGACTTTCTGTCAAATCAACCCAATAATTTAGATATTACGAAAATTCATACTTATTGTGTCTATAAGCTTGCTAATTGCTATTATTTGCTTCATATTAATAAGTAGAGCGTGATAGATAATTAAATTTTTAAAATTTACATGTTTAGCCAAATATTATTTGTATGTTACAAGGGTATGTTAAATAATAATAAATCTAATAAAAATATTTTTATAGTTAAAATTATTTTACACCAAAAAAGAAAAAGTAACTAAGGCATCTAACTTTCGTTTATTAACTACGAAAAGACAGTTTCTATATTTTGTACAAGACAAAAAGTTAGAAAAATATTTCTTCAGAGAAAAAGATTAGCTTTGTAAAGACATATTGGACTCGCATTTCGATTATAAATCCATTAATTATTTTGTTTACTTGGGTGTTAATTAATTTAGCTTAATAATAAATTATCCCATCTCTAGATCAAAGTAAACGACCAATTTCGTTTTAGCGATATTTCTTTAAATGAACAGGTTAAGGGTTAAAGGTTTAAACATGGTCTTTTTAAAATCTATTTTTTACAAGTGAAGATGCAAGAAAATTGGCTGTTTTTTTACAATTTATGTTTTTTGTCGGATTTCATTCACAGAATTTTGCATGCATTGCAAAATGTATTTTATATTAGCGAACGAGTTTCGGAAAAAAATTTTTTGAGTTTTATATATTAAATATTGTTTAAGGCTAGTGGCTTTTTTAACATATATATGGATTTTATTAAAATTAAAGAATATTACGTAAAAGAATAATAAACTTAAGTGTTTTAAATTTAACAGCTTCCTTTTCCTTATATGTTCTTTTAATTAAAAATTTTCATTTTGCGCAATTTTTTTCCTACAGTGTGTTCGTAGAAGTAGTAGAGAGCTGATTTGTAGAACAGGAAGATATTATACATTTACAGGTATTACAGACTTGCAGGAATGAGTAAAATCATATAGGAAAATTAAAATACATTTAGGTTCATTGCGTATAATATTTTGTGCTGCGGGGCAAATAGGGTTAGAAAACCAAGGTATCCTATATAGATCAGCAGCCAGTTTTGGGTATCAAATAAATAATTTTGCTAATAATGTGTCTTTCTCAATTCTGTATACACTGTTTGAGCAATTTCAGCATTTGAAGCATGATTCCGACGAGATGATTTATATCTGCTTTAGGTAATTTAACTACTCAACTTATTTTAATAGCTGTTGGTGTCTGGGAGATAATGGGTAAGGAGATAAGTATTCGCCAAATGAGATTTATTCAGGTTCAGTGGGTGAAATGTTTGGAGATCTAGGTGTCTAAGGAAGCAGGATAACGTGGGCGTTATTAAGGTAGCCCCGGTTACCTTGCAACACGCGGAGCTACATTGTCTTGGTGCAAAGTAGGATTTTCAAGTGACTAAAGATATGCAGATACTTCCTAAACCAAATTGTCGCTCTTTTATTCCTAAACAAAATTGATACACATTTCTTAAAAGAATAAAACTTTATTTATCCCACAGCATTGTTGTTGCGTACATGGATAACAAAAGGGCCAAATGTTTTGTTTCTTCGATAAAGTACTCGTACTACAATAAGCCCTTCATGTTATTTAAATACTGATTTGAAGTGGCTAACATACTGCTTTATCGATCTTTTTTTACTAGCTATATAACACAGCAATCCACACGATCAGTGGTGGACGTCTACGGCCTATGCATGACAACAATTCACTACTATGCAAATGATTTTGAAATATTACGGAAATCCCTTTCATTTTTTGTGTATTCAGATAATGCGATCGACTGCCTAAAATGTATTCTTCATCGTGCAAGTCATTGTAAAAGCATCAAATATACACCATAACATAAACTACAGCATTATTAATACATTTCCAAGGTTTCAATAAAAGATGCTGTAGGAAACGCAGTAAATGGGAGCTTTACAATAGCATAAATTTTTACTTGTGCTTTTTTATTACTGTTCATATTTAGCATCAAGCTAAGGCTTTACTCCTTAACTACAGATAATGCAATTAAATTTATTATGAACATAAGCAGGAAGCATTAAATAGACAGCATTAACTAAACTACAGTATTATTTCAAATTTTTAAGTTTACAATTAAAGATTCTATGGGACAAGCAGTAAAGTAGAAACTTTAAAAAAAATTTTTTTTATTTCAAAATTTTGA
>JAHBCN010012582.1:0-26470 GCA_019359885.1 Listronotus oregonensis
CTTTAAAAATTTCTTTGAATATTCCCAAAATAAGGGTACTTTAGTCTTGGATAAATTTCACGTTTTTGTCGCTACCCTGTATACTGCTTTTTTATTTTTATATATTATATATATATATATATATATATATATATATATATATATATATATATATATATATATATATATATATATATATATATATATATATATATATATATATATATATATATATATATATATATATTTTATATATATTTATATATATATATATATATATATATATATATATATATATTTATAAATTACGGTATAATATGTATATAAAAGTAATTTAAAATCCCACTTCTGGTAATTAATTGATGTCCCAAACTATCTATGATCGATAAAAAAATATGTTATCCGTGTTTCTCAATTATTCTAAAAACTATTACAATATTGCTTTAATATATTTTACATTATATTTGCGTCATCACTTTATAATTGCTAAATTAGACTATAATTACAAATTTGTTTTAATACAGTTCAAGTGCGTTAATGACCATAACTAAACCTCGCTTTTTTTTTAAAAGGAATTTTAAGTTTTTTTTCGGGCTTTCCGCGTGCCTACATTATAAATACAAAAAAGGACACAACAGGGCCATTTTTTTTGTGTCTTTTCCTTAAAAACTTATTTCAAAGTTTTTTGAGAAATACTATAAATTTAAAAACTGGAAGTGTAAAAAGAAGTTATTAAAGGGAATGAACTTCTGAAATTCCTTTAGGGACTATTTTTTCTAATAACAAAATGATAGGTCAGATTACGCGGTCCATTTCCGCCAATAACAAACAATGTAAGCAAAAACTCTTTAGGTAGTAGTTATTTAAAATTACATCCTCAGGGACTACCGCTAAAACTTAAATTTGCACTGCATATTTCAGTGCTTGGTTAACGTTGTTTTGGAACTGGGGAAAATGAGTTAAACACCGAAGAACACGGCACCCACGGTACTTTGGTACATTAAAATTTCCACAATACTTCTTTTGATTTCTCGACTCAATAAAATTTAAATGACAACCCCCCAGTCGTAAACCCAGCCATAAGGTTCCTGTCAAATACCCTTTGTGTAGGCACCGCACCTTTTGAAAGGGTAAGGTCCAGATTACCTACAATATCAATAGTTTAGGTCAGCTTTTTTTTAACAAAACAACAAATATAAAATAATAGGTAAGTATCTTTATTTTAACCATGTTACTAAATAGCTATTAATATTTATACAAAAATACTTATCTACAATATTATAATAATACTATATGTAACTTAACCTACTCCATATTTAGCAGTGGCGGCTCCTCCTTAGGTTTGCGCAACCCCCAAAAAAGGTTTAAAATAAAATTTTAAATATATATATATATATATATATATATATATATATATATATATATATATATATATATATATATATATATATATATTTAATCATTACGTATTTACAGATTTTTTAAAAATTTTTTTTGAACATCTGTATTTATTTTTTTTATTAATGTTATCTCGAAATAACAACCAAATTTTTAAAAAAACTTGACTGCTGTCGCTAAAATAGCATTAATTTAATCGGCGTGGCGTCTCATTCCAGAACCGATGCCGATGAATGGTTCCTAAAAATGCAAACCCAATTGGATTCATTACGGTACGCGTAAGTATAGGGTTCCTATTTTTAGCATTGGGCGCTGAATTTAGTCTCATAAGCGGCATGCATTTTTTTTGGTTTTATATAACATATGTAGGTACTTTATGATTTTTATTACATTTTTTTGTATGTCTATTTATTTAATTAAGTTTATTTTGGTTTTTATTTATTTTTTTTAAGAACCATTAGAATTGCAACCCCTTACTTTTTAACCCACGAGCCGCCACTGATATTTAGCTCTGTTTCACTATCACTATCGTCTTCATCTATACCTAAACTAATTATTAAGGGCCTTACTTAACTATTAATTATGTTATTGGAATCTTCGACTTGGATCACGAGTCTCACATAATTCTTAAAACTTTCTACTGGGATGTAATTTTCACATTTTTTTATTAATTCTGTAATAGAACTATTAAGTGTACGGGATGTGTTTTCTCTTCTCATCATCGTCCTTAACTGTCTCCATAAATGTTCCATTGGAGTAATAAACACAGTAATACGGGGAGGCGTAAAACTGTGTGGGCCATTTGCCTTTTTCGAGATTGTCAAATATATTCTTTTTTTTAAAATTGAATATTTTTAAAACATTTAAAGGGTCCTTTTTTGCATAGGTTTCGTTAAAATTATATTTTTTTTCTAAACATATAGTTTTGAATTTCCACTTTTATATTATTTGAATTGGCACTTTATTTAGTTGGCCACTGTAGTAACTTAAAACGTTTCCATCACAATAACACTATTTTCGGGCACATTCGGAAGCAGGCGATTCTGAAAAATCTTCAAACTTAATTTTTAATGGTAATCCAAAGATGAATTAATTTTCGTGAAAAATAAAATAGGCGTTCAAAAAAATCCATTTTTAAAACTTCATTAATATCTTTTTTCTTGTCCTTTGTTTGAGGAGCTTTTAGTTTGACTTTTGATTGTTGAATCGCTCCAAACTTTTTTTAGGAATGTCGTGGGTATCAAACCAAGTTTCATCCAAGTATATAATTAAACGATTTTCTTCTCTATATTTCTTGTTTTGTGTTTTTAATGGTACGATTTGCTTTTTTTCTATTCAACAAAGGCTTTTCCTGCCACATGAAATGTTGGTTTCGTCTGTAGTATCTTTTTTTGTGTATCTATTGTTGGGACTTTTTTTTTACTGTCCATTCTAAATTTTCCTCCGAATTAAGTCTTTATCAGCTTCTTCAATGCTACTCAATTTTTCGCTGTCACACCGTTTTTTCCTTGGCTGAATGGGTTTGGTCACTATAACTTTTACTGTCCTTAATGCAACTGTGGTCAAAATCCTCTTTTTACTAAAACTTGCCTTCCGGTCATACTCTTTTTCTGAAAGGGTACAGTAAACGTTCTTTATAATGTTTTTGGCATCAAGTGATAAATGCTTTTTCTTCGTTACACCATAACTTCCGGAAGCAATATGCTTGATAACACACACGAAAATACCTTAAACGCACAGCTTGACCAACACCAAATATAAAAAAAAAATGGTGGCAAATAAATTACATAATTTAATAGATAGGACTAAATTAAAACTTATAACATTGTAATAATTTTTTTAGCTAAAGTATCATTAAAAAGCACTAAAATCTATATATGGAAGGGAAATTTCAAATTTGCACATAATTAATTGGATTTTTCTCGAAAACTATCAGATCTACGGATTTTATCAAAAGGATCTTTTTTATATAAAATTTAATTTTCTACAAAAAAGATTCTTATAAATTTTTGCTGTAAAGTTGATAGTTTTCGAGAAAACTCGAAAAAACATAAAATTCGAGCAAAAATCGTCTTTGATTTTTTTTTACCGGTGGGCAGTTTATAAAGCATAATTTCGGTATAGGCACTTTTAAAGATTAGTTATTTCTTTTACACAATTTTCACTAAGAAATAATTACTAAGCTATAGATAAATAATTTAAAAAAAATAAGATTTACGTGTTATTTAAATGGGAAAATTTCAAATTTATTTAGCGAGTACTTAATATTAAAATTAAGAGCTCACCTTTAGTGGGAATTTTTTGACATGCTTCAAACAATATTCTGTAAATGGAACGAAGAAAAAAATATATTTGCTCAAACCAAGCACCCTAGTGAATATGCACTTATTACAATCTCGATAATAACACTGTCTAACAGAAAAATCCTCCCTATAAAAAAATCGTGTGATTTGTAATATTTGGACTTATACTAATATACAACTAACCCTAAAAATGTTTTTTTTTAACCTAAAGATTTCCCCGGAAGGGCCCTAGTAGAGGGGTAATAAATGGGCGACCCTTAAGGCCCAAGGTAGGTGGACCCTATGCTTGAAATTCCCTTTATTTTCGTTATTTTATAATCTTTTTAGTAAACATCTGTTGTTTTTTTCGATTAGATAGATCCCTGTAAGAAAAATTGACGCGAATTTGTGTTAATAAAGCTGAAAAATTTCTGTTATATTTGTGGCGAAAGTTCCGCGAAGGCGTACCAAAAACCGATATCTTCCCCTAGAAAAAAGGCATGAACAGTACTTTGGATGAAGTTGGCGATCAAGATAAGCCCCTGGGCCCCAAAAGGTGTTCAGTTCGTGTTGGGAAACATTGACGAGTTTTTGGCAAAAAAGGTACGCATAAATCTATGCCATTTGCGGTTCCAAGGGTTTTTGGAGGGAACCTCGTAATCACGTAGATGATTGTTACATGACGAATATCAAAGGAATTACTAGCAAAACTAAGCGTAGCATTAAAGTATCCCAATGTTCCGTCTGCAATGCGACCATCCCTTGAAAATTTTCTTACCCATTCCCCAACCACCTGAGAGTTACACGCTTGATTCGGAATCAGACTCTCAAATACTTCGCCAAAGCCGGACCAACTACATCCCTGGTTCCTTGATTTCCCGATACACCTCATTTAATCACTCAAGGTGTTGAAGACCTTGTTCGTAACCCGGACCTCCCAAAAAAAGCGGAACTTCCCGGATCCCGCCTGCACAGTGGAACCTCTTGGAAAAAAAGGGGTTAAGGTGTCCATCTACAGAAAAAGGGAATCTATTAAAATTTTTTTGCAGCGGACGGTGATTTAGTATTTTTGCCATGATATTCCTGGCCTAATGGTTGAAACTGAACTTACCCATATACGCCCGATAAATGGAGACTATTCATAGATTCGTCTAAAACAAGTCTAAAGCTGTTTTACTTTATAATGGAAATGAACATCCATCCGTTCCTATAGCTCATTCGGTAAATATGAAAGAAACATATGACAATCTGAAGATGATACCAGATGTATAAAGTACGAAATCACAAAAAGGAATATATGTGCAGATTTGAAAGTGGTAGCGTTATTGATAGGACTGCAGTCGGGGTACACAAAATACTGCTGCTTTTTGTGTGAGTGGGAAGCCGTGCAAAAAGACAAACATTATAAAATAAAGGTTTGGCCTCCACGTGAAAAAATAGAAGTTGGAGTTAAAAATTTGACCCGAGAACCGTTAGTTCAGAAAGAAAAAATATTTCCTCCACTTCACATAAAGTTAGGATTGATCAAAAATTTTGTAAAAGCACTGGAAAAAACGGAAATGCTTTCCTTTTTTAAAAGAGAAATTTCCACGTAAAGTGAAGCCAAAATTAAAGAAGGGGAATTTTTTTGGTCCCCAAATTGGCAACTCTTTAAAGATGCCAACTTCACGGACATTTTAAGTGACCAAAAAAAGACGGGCATGGAATGCATTTGAAAGTGTTTGCAAAAATTTTCTTGAAACACCAATCAGAAAATTATCGTGAACTCGTGGAAGAACTGCTCACGCCTATCATATTTTAAAATGCAACATTCCCTAAAACTTACTTTCTCCATTCCCATTTAATTTTTCCTGAAAATCAGGAGCAATATCGGACCGGGGCATGGGGAACGGTTTCACCAAGACATCGCATCGATAGAGAAAAGATAACTGGAAAAATGGGCCCGAAATTTAGCCGACTATTGCTGGACCCTAATACGAGAACATCCAGTCTTTTGTTATAAAGGAAGAGTTCAAAGGAAATGAATATTAAAATAAAAAAAACACTTGAAAATGTTTATATAAACATAAATTAACTGTTACTAAAATGTATCCCCTACCTTTTATTTTTAAATTTAAATCAGTATTAAAGTGAGTTTTTTTTGAATTTTTTCTTAATATCAAAACATGTGTCTCTCCCTCATTATTGAAGGCTGATATCGAAAAAACGAAGCCAGATCTGGATTCAACAGGCCAAAATATATAAAATCCGGCCACAATCATTCCAGGGAGGCAAAAAAGTTTTAGAATGTTGGTCAGTGTAATCTATTTTTGCATAAATTAAAAAAAAAAACATATGCCCCTCTAAGTGGTATATAATGTATATGTGTATTTTTTTTCTTTTGTGTGTTGAGTCCTTCCTATTAGACTAGCCACCAGCCGCCACTGTATAAAGGTATATTTATTAATCAAATGTAAAATTTTAACATCAAATTACTGAACGCGTATCTTGTCGTATATTAAAGAAAGGCTTTCAGTCATAGCAAAACGTTAAAATAACAGTTCTGTAGCTACAAATTTACATCCTTCATTCATCTTGAAAAAATCGGACGGCTGCAAAATGTTAATCGGTTGCCTCTGGTTACTGCTAAAATAAATGGACAAATAAGCACCCCAACATTTCAAAATATTTTTTCTTTTTAATTTTAATAACCCACTTTATGTATGTATGTAATTGTAATTTAATATATCAAAATTAGTACGCGTATGGTTGACACACTATTATTTGAATAAATTACTTCGCGATAGTATGTCTTGATAAACATAAAGATAAAATTATTATTTTGTTACATTTTTGCACGGTCTACTAAAAATTTAGGTAATTGTCTTGTATACGGGGGTTTTTTGGGGGCGCTGATCACGAATATAAAAACCTTTTTTGGCGGAAACGTTTCGTTTCCAAGATATCCATCATACAACTTGAAAATCAAACTAACCTTATTTGCACTATTCCTCCTTCCTTTTGTACAGAATTCTTGATTTTTACACTAAATTGGAACACAATAGTTGATAAACACCTTTTAAAAACTTGTTTTTATATTTATTTTATACCCATTTTTTATTTAATTGTAAAAAATCACTTCCAAACGCAGCAACCAGGTAAACAATAGGGAATTTTAAGCAAACATGGCCGCCCGTTTGAAAGTGATAGTTGGCAATTTAATGAAGAAAAAGGTGTAAAATAAACACAAAAAAGTTTTTTAAAGGTGTTTATAAAATATTGTGTGCCACTTTAGGGTAAAAATCAAGAATTGTGTACAAAAAGAAGGGAGAATATAGTGTAAATAAGGTTATTTTGATTTTCAAGTTTGATGATGGATATCTGGATTCTAGACAATTACCAAAATTTACAATATGATGTACAAGGTTAACCAACAAGGACTCAACAGGGCCCTATTTGTATCTTTCCCCTTTAAAAAAAAAATATAAAATAGTCGTCTTATGTACTTTTTTCCGTAAAATACTAAGAATTACCAAAAAAATATTTAAATTAAAATTAAAGGAGGTTTAATAAATAAAATAAAGTTTTTTAGAAGATGTTTTCTGGTTTCGTACACTCGCGTTTCGTACACTACAGAAATTTATCTAAAATATTCTCGTTTTCTACACTGAATTATTTAATCAGTTTTATGTATCTCGTTCGTACGCCGATCGCTGTGACAACCCACATAACTAACCAAATGAGTATCATATTAAAAATTAATAAAATTTTGTTAATAACTTCTACGTAGGGATAATTTAGAAAAATTCAAAAGCCCTTAGTTCTGGTCGGTCATGGTCAGTTTTGGTTATTTAAAGCGTTATATTTTGGACGTGATAATTTACTAAAAGTAGAAACAGTAAGCTTTTTCGTTTAGGCCGCAATTCTGCAATTAGTTTAGGAGGAATCGGCGCATGAGTACCGAAAACTATTCCACCTCAATTTTTTTATACGATCCTCTTTAAATTGCCCTACTGATTATATAAATGCATGTTGCTATGGTGCCACCTGGTGTCATATTGTTAAAACCAAAATTGTTTAAGCAATTGCAAGAAATTATTATTTTTTAACCGAACAATTTTTTTTCATATACCTCATTGAAATACAAAAAAAAGGTCCCATGACTTTTTACGACAAAGTTAATATTTTTGGAGATATGAATTTTTAAAAGTTCGAAAAATCCCAATTTTGGGTACTTTTGACCCCTGAAAATTACATATTAAAAAGAAATGAAATGTAAACAAATATATTTTTTTATTCTTTATACAATAGTTAATTATATCCTTAATTGAGATTTAATAAATCTTATTGTTTATACAGGTTTTTTGATTGTTTATTACGCGCGCTCACAAGTAAAATGAAGCTCCAATAACAACTATAAAATTGATTTCAAGAAAAAAACTTATAAAAACATATTGTAAATATTTAAATTATTAATAACATTGCTCTTTTTAACAATTTTGATAAAATTACTAGTTTCTAAGATAAATGATAAATAATGATTTGGGACACAGAGAGGCCGACAGCGTATGAGTCAGAGAGACGGCGTTAAGTATCGTAAGGGACGCATACTTGTAAGCGCGCTTAATAAACAATTAAAAAACCTGTTAAAAAATAAAAAAATTCAAATTTTAATTAAAGATATTATTAACTTTTGCACAAAGAATTAAAAAATATATTGTTTATGTTTTGTTTTTTTTTTCTTAATATATATTTTATGGGTCAAAAGTACAAAGAATAGTTTTCGGTACTCATGCGCCGATTCCTCTTAGACTAAATGGCTCAATTAATCGTAGGGATCATTAATACAAATTCAAAAGCCCTCAGTTCGGGTCGGTCGTGGTTAGTTCTGGTTAGTTAAAGCAGCTTTTTATTTTCCCCAATTATCTTTCAGACGTGCTAAGTCACTAAAAGTAGGAACAATAAACTTTTCCGTTTAGGTAGATAGTTAAAACATATTATATTATTATCACTATTATCCAAATAAATATTTTACATTTCTGCATCTTATACGTAAGCAATAAATATTTTAATATTTAGTTAGAAATAAGAATATTTGGCATATACAGTGTGTCCCAAATTGATGGGGAATGTATGGGGATCTTGGAAAACACGATAGATAGAAAATCGGTTAAATATGGAAAGTTTTGGACAATTATGTTAGTAAGCTAATCCCGTTTCCTACATGGTTTTATCTATTCAGGTTTTTGAGAAATTTTGAAAAAAACCTGAAACATGCATTTTCGATTTCAACAATGTTTAACATGTTATAATATAAGAGTTTATAAGTTAATTTATTTTAGAAAACAAATATTTTCTCAGTTGGCCTTGATTCCGGCGAATGTCTTTTTTTTTGTAAACAATAAAATATTAGTAATTGGCAAAATAGATAAGCTGAACAGATATTTTACAGAAATGGGTTCGCGAACATACCTATAATGTTAATTACCGTGTTACAAAAAAATGTAATGGCGCCCATATAAAAATGTAAAGTTGATGAATCATCATCAACTTTACTTTTTTATATGGTCGCCATATTTGATTTTTTCGCCAAATAGTGCTTTTTATTCTTATTTTAACAATGTATAATATGTTATAGCACAGTTTATACCGTACAACGAATCAGTTATTTAACTCTGTTTATTTGGATGAAGCCAGATTTGACTTTTTCCTTCTTTCCTCATATTTCGCGCACGCGCTCCATGTGTAAAAAATGTTGTGATTAAATCGCAAGCTGAAGCTCGACAGGGCCGGACTGGAATTAATTTAATCAAATTAGTTAATTAAATAATATGCAGCAACTTGAGTGGAATTGGTAAAAAAAGAACCCTAAGAAACGCAATTAAGAATGATCACTTATTTACACATAATTTGGTACCCAACAAACATTTCTAGTCAAGTAAACCAGCACTGTGGAACATTTTTCTAATTTTGGAAAAATGTACTTCTTTGCCCTAAAAAATGTCCTCAAATACATTAATTTCAAGAAGTTTTAAAAATTGGTAAAAATGTGAACATTTAATTGAAAGTTTATGTCTATGAGGTAATATGACTTTACTGCCTATTTTCCTTGGTTCAAACTAGCACATAATTACTCCAAAAATGTTCCCCAGGTAAAAGTCAAATTTTAGCAAAACAATACTAAATGTCTTCAATTTAACCTATAATTTTTCCCTTAACATAGAAGGATTTTTAACAGGTCAAAACATGGAACTTTGAACCTAAAATTTGCCCTCATGGTCTAGGGTTAAATTAGGGCGAAACCTTAAAAAGTTTTGCCTTTTAAATCCTTGTTCAACCTCTTTTTTGCTTCAAGGTATTAAAATGATGACAAATAGCAGGAAAATAGACTTTGAATACTTTGATACAGATTGATAATAAAATCATCGGCAACGGCCATTTTTATTTACACTGAAACTGAAAGAAAATTTTATACCAAAAGTTTTTTCACATTATGGAGTTATTTATGTTAAAAAAAAATATTACAGGAGAATATATATATTTAAATAAGACGTACCGGCGATATTTGGTGATGGATTATATTAAAAATTAGTAAAAATTTTTTTCCTAACCTAAAATTTCTACGAATTTCTAAAGTTTTTTATCCAAACATGTAATATTTTAACGGCGCGTCAAATTTCTGAGGTATCTACCCCAGTTATCCGAAAAATTTGCTCCGCAGGTAATTTTGACTCATCAAACTTCCAGAAAAGTGTGCTTTTGAGACAGGTAATATTTCTATAAGTCATAAGTACAAGTACCTAGTTTGGCACATAGTTTTCTTAAAAATCAACTTCTCTGATGGATGCACAAGCCAACAGGTAGCGTTAGCCGTGTGATTTATTAGGTTTTATTTAAAATATAAATTTCTGTGTGAGTAAAAGAGAAAGAGAGTAATATAGGGTTGGACAAAAAGTCATCTTGATGAATAAATGTGGACAAAATGTGGACAAGTTTTCCACAAGTATCCCACAATCTCTTTAGATGTTCTTTAACCTCTTGGGAAAAATAACCTTAGGACCACTTTTTACCTTCTAAATTACCTTCAGATTATTCTCCATTTTGGGAAAACGGCAGGAAATTGTCGGAAATTTTGACCTGTAAAGGATTGGTCCTAGACAAGTTCAAAAGTAAAATTTTCCACATTTTGACTAAAAATGTTTGTTGGGTAGCTGGTAGGCTGGTAGGTTTAAATAGGTAGAAAAAATTGCATAAAATGATGTATTTGAAAATTTTTATTTAAAAACTGGTTCGGCCGCTCATTATAAAACCATTAAAGGCTGGGCTACCTCAAGAGAAATAAATGTTGATGTTGAAGAACATAGGACGAATTTACATAATTGATTTATTATTCTTGTAGGTAGCCATTTCAATAAATGAAAGTCATGTTAAAAATTTGATGTGTAAGTATATTTAACAAAAATATATAATATGGTCAAGTGACCAAGAAAAAAAATTTCGAGTACAGTTTTATTAGTCATACGAAATTTAAATAATGAGCCACTTTTACGTGCCGGGAAAATGAAAAATAATACATTTTTTGACTCATACCGAGCAAACCGAAGCAAGCCGAGAATGAACATTACAGTACAGTATAAGATTTAAAAATGTGAAAGTAGCCTATTATCACACATATAGAAGAATCACCATCCAGTAAATAGCTAAATCAAAAACTAAAGTCATAAAATATAATTCTTAGGCCTACGTACACCCAAGACATAGAGGAAACAAAATTTTACCTTACAGAGTTTCAAAGTAACCCGAAGTTTCAAGGAAGCAGTTAAATTATTTAAATAACCACCTCAGTAAAATAAAATGAATACCTATACATTTCTAGAACCACTGGATAGAAATTACTACAAGGGTAACAACCGTCTGTTTTTGACAGACTGAATACTAATTCAGGATCTAGTTTTCGAAAAAAAAAAAATAACTTTAAAAATATGACATATCTATTTTCTTGCCACTCTATTCTTGTTTAAATTTAAATGTATGGTTATATTACCTTACACTTATAAATAATAGGCCTATAAATGCTGAAGATTATTAGTATTCTAAAGCTGAATTGGCTTTCATGTAACTTTTGCAGACAAAACAACGCACAACCATGGTTTTTAAAAATGAAACCTGAAAACACTAGTCACCTTTTTACAAATTAATTGTCAAATAATCCAACACACTTAAACAAATCACTTGAAATCACCGAAAAATAAACAACGCTTCCAACCTCTAAATAATTTAATACACCAGCTGACCTGACGATCAAAAATAAATAAAAAAAAAAACCGATAGACCAGCCCTGACTGGTGCGTTCACTTTCTGATTCAATCAGATGTGGCATCTGTTTATCTCGCTCTGTTGTGGTTAAACTGTCGTAACAGAAAAAGACAAAACTAGACCGGATTGGTTATTATAAATAAAAGAAATCGTCCTCATATCAATTGGCAGGTTGAGCATGCCCAGAATATGAGGAAAGTGTTCCTATTGGTTGAATTCTATGGCTTCAAAGCAGGTGGAGAGTTAAATAACTGATTCGTTGTATGGTATAAACTGTGGTTATAGTTTAGGAGTTTATAACCTCATCCACTACAAAAAACAAATATTTTCTCAGTTGGCCTTGATTCCGGCAAATGTCATCTAGCGTCATTATCAAGTTCGCTCGGGTACGTTACAATAAATGTACTCTGCCTACTCAGTTCAACAGAAACACGCCCCCGTATAAAATATGGCAACTCCGCAATAAAGAAAAAAAAAATTGGTCAATATTTCAAAGTCCGATCCTGTATTACATTAATAGTTCTATACATTTAAGATATCACAAGGCCCAAAATAAATCTTTTATCACTTGGAATCCCTATAAAAACCGTTAACAATAACAACAATGTTCAAGATTTGAACCAGCAAAAAATGTCCGTATTAAAAAGCATTGAATTCAATCAAAGACAAATAAAACGTATTTGACGTTTTAACTTCAGCAGTTACATTCAAAATAAAATACCCTTCATAAACAAAATCCACTATTTTTTATACACAAAATGATATTAAACACACAATTCAAAACTCATTCTATACCACACAAAAAACAGATTAAAACGAAGACAGAAAACAAACACGTCTTCTTGCTAAATAATTTCGTATTTGTAAAATAGTTAATTATTTAAAGAAAAACTTGATATTTTGCAACGTTATTTCCAAAGCAATAGAAATGTTAGTATAGCTGCGCACACGTATTTCGACAATTTTCCTGAAAAACAGCATCCTAAACTAACATACTTTCGAAAACTGGTTACAAAATTGCTTAAATTTGAAAGTTTAAAAAAAAACCACGACCTAAGAAGTACGTTGAAGAAAATCGACAACGGGGTGCTGCAGTTAACCAACATTTTAAAGAAAATCCAACATCTTCAGCCAGGGAGGTTGATGGAGAATTCCACATACCTAAGTCAACCATTCATAGGGTAGTTAGGACCCATTTCTGTAAAATATCTGTTTAGCTTATCTATTTTGCCAATTACTAATATTTTATTGTTTACAAAAAAAAATTACGTTCGCCGGAATCAAGGCCAACTGAGAAAATATTTGTTTTTTGCAATAAATGAGGTTATAAACTTTTAAATTATAACATGTTATACATTACTGAAATCAGAATTTGGCTGCGTAAAAATCTAATATGGCATCCATATGAAAAAATAAAGTTCATGATGATTCTAGAAACCCGAAACGTAGAAAATAAAAATTGACTACTCGGTCATATTCTACAAAAAAAGTTGCTTTGAAAAAGTTTTTACAGATTTGAAAAATTTTCACTTATAAAAAATATATGGCCGATTTTCGAAAATGCATGTTTCAGGTTTTTTCAAAATTTCTCAAAAACCTGAATAGATAAAACCATGTAGTAAACGGGTTTAGGTTACTAACATAATTGTCCAAAATTTTCCCATTTAACCGATTTTCTATCTATCGTGGTTTCCAAGATCCCCATACATTTCCCACCAATTTGGGACACACTGTATTTTGGCACCCCTTTTGTTTAGCATATCTAGGGTTCCTGCCCCCTAATCTCACGTGAGATTTTTAAAATGCGTATTTTTAGTTTAAGCACTTTAATCTGTGATTAAATCCGTTAAATTAAAAAAAAAACATAATTTGCTTAATTATTTTTATTTAGGACTAGTTAAGACTACTATTTAAAACTACTAAGCACGTAGTCTAGAGTCGCAGTGAGAAAATATCATTGTATAAAATTAGATTATTGTATAAGCTTGTGTAGGATTAGCTAAATTTTAGTAAAGAAACATGTTTTACTTATTTTAATCCAGTTTTTCCGGAATTTTACCTTCCTCTTACCCCCAGGTGAGATGGGGTGAAAGGGTGAGTAAGTAATGGACACCTCCTTACGTTTAAGGACAAGCGTACCCTTCCAGCCTATAGCATTATCTTTTTTTATCTTGGGACAGTCCACGAAGGCTGATGCCTAAGTAATAACGTACCGTGGGTGTTTTAAGTGTGGTGAGAGGGAGCTTGTTCACACGGGACTTATATATCTGGAGATTGGGAGAAGACGGAAAACATCTGCGGGCAGCAGGTTCCATAGCCTTGACACTCTAGGGATGAAGAAAGGAAGAAAGCGGGGCCTCCCTAACTAAACTGTAAAAGGATGCATAAAAGTTGCACTGCGTGTTGCTCTGTTGGGAGCTGCCAGAGAAGGAATTATACTGGCCAACTTCTCTAAGCAGAAGCCGTAAAAATACCTATAGCAGAGCGACATATCCCCTACAGCTTAACGGTAGGCAAGAAGAGAAAGCCTTTCAGTAAGCGTGGGATCGGCTCTTCTTTAAATGGAGTCCAGAATGCTAAGTCTTGTAGGGGACGCCATTTCCCAGACATGAGTACAATATTCTAAAGAGGGTCTGATTTGGGATATATACAGAGTATACAGATTGGAAGAACAGAAATACTTTCTGACTCGAAAAAGAAATCCAAGCTTTTTTGAAGCTGTCGAGGCTATGGATGTAATGTGTTTGTACCTGTTGAGGTTATTCTCAAAAGTTACGCCGACTAGATTAAACGACTCTTTGTTATGCAGAACCTGGCCCCTCATATGTAACGGATGAGCACTGTCAGACTTTTTTCGCGACAGCGAACATGACTGTGTTTTCGAGGCATTAAACTGAATAAGATTTTTGACGCCCCAATCCAAGATAAGTTTGAGGTCGTGTGAAAGAGATATCTGCATTGACCTGCGCTTGTTTTCCAAATCAGAATTACATGGTGACTTAAAAAATTAAATACTAGAGTGAAGGGTACTATCGTCAGCAAAACTATGAATAGGATTGATCGTGGAAGAGAGAAGATCGTTAATGTGTAGAAGAAACAGCGTGGGTGCCAGCACTGAGCTCTGGGGCACCCCAACATTAATTTGGTAGAAGCTGGAATATTGTCCATCTACAGTAACTGATATACGTCGATTCGAAAGAAAACTGAAGAGCCAAGACCAAAGCTTAGGTGAAAGACCGTAGAAAGGAAGTTTGTTAAGAGGCCCACCATGTCAGACCTAATCGAAAGTTTTAGATATGTCAAGAGCAACGATCTGGGATTCACCAAAAGAAACTTAAGGGACTTGTTCCAGTTGTGTAAGACAAAGGAAAGAAGATTAGCTGTGAATCTTCTTTGACGGAATCCATACTGTCTATCATAAGATCTTGTGTTTTACCAGATACTTTAGGATTTGAGAATTAATGATTTTTTCCATTACTTTGCAAACCACAGAAAAAAGAAATATAGGTCTATAGTTAGAAGAGAGAGTTTTGCACTCTTTTTTGGGGATAGGTTGCACACGTGCAACTTTCTAACTCTCCGGGAAAATGCCCGTGTCGTAAGAGATTCGAAAGAGGCGAGTTTGGATGGGTGCAAGCTCGGGAGCATATTTTTTTAAGACGATTGCTGGTATGCCATCCAGCCTTGACGATTTTTTAGTATTAAGAGAAGAAAGAGTACGCTTGATCTGTTTGACTTTAAAAATTATATCGGACATTTTATGAGAAACAGCGGCAACTGTTGGGAGAGGAAGATTAATGGGAGGATCAAGCGTAGAATTGGCAACAAATTGTTTGGCAAATAGTTCGGCTTTTCCTTTAGATGTAGAAATAATTCCATCTTCAGATATTAGGGGTGGAAAAGAATTTGTGCAGAAGTTTTGACTAATATTTTTGGTAAAGGACCAGAAAGCTTTACTGCCATTTGAGCAAGAGAGAACCTTACCTTTTATCCGATTGTTAAAACGGTCTTTTGCTTCCGAGATGGTGTGATTATACTGATTTCTTGCTTCGATTCTAGCCTGTCGATTTGATCCTCGCCCTTTTGTGCAGGGCAGGTGTTATAACATTATATTTGTATTTTGAAGTACTGGTATACAAATGAGGATCTTGATTATATTATTATCACAAAGATCAGACATGACGTATTCCATGACTTAGACCCCATAGGGCGTCATGCGGAAAGCCATCCTTTTCGAAGACCACTCCTCGCGTCCGTTTGGTCAGTGATCTTCGGCCAAATTCATTTGCCTCAATAAATAAAATGACCCAAGGACAACAAATTTCCGCATTTTCATTACCAGTTGTTCGGGTGAATGTTGACATGCGGGAATACACCTCAGCTCCCTCAACACGTTATCCTTCGTGCCCCCCAAAATGCCGACAATTAGGACAACCAATCGCACGTTATACTCTGGACAGAGCCTCCAAAATTCGCCAAGAAGATCCTGATATTTGGCTCGCTTCTCCCGATTCTTTATAACGATGTTAGTTTCCGCTGGAGCAGAGAAACGGAAAACATATTATATTATAATTATTATTATTATTATTATTATCATGTTATTAAAAACTCTCCATTATGTATTTTGGCTAACCGGGGAAAAACTCTTTTGAAATTTATATGCCTTTTATCACATTGTTTATAAGTGTTTTAAAAAGAGTGCAGATGAAGTTTTTTAATTAAAATTACACGCAACAAAAAGCCAAAAAAAATGCGATTTCCTGCAACCTTGCACAAATACTTTAATTAATGTTATTGTACTCAAATGCCATTGTAAAAAATAAACGTGACTAACTCTGACGAACGTGGTGCCAAACTCACGTTTTGTCTGGAAAGCGTGTTTATACGCTCGTTCCTTTATTATAGTTATTAAGAAATTAACGAAGCTAAGAATTGTGTACACTTATGTAAATGTCCGAACTTGTAAATTTTTCAGTTTTTCACCTTGTCATTTTTATTGTTTCTAACTTTTAAATGGTAAATAAATTTGTAAAATGGGTATTGCAACGTAAACAATAATTATAATAATAATTTAATTTTGTCTGTAGGATATTTTGCTTGTTATAAGAATTTTTTAATTTAATAAAAGCGTTTAAAGAATTAGCATTTAAAGAAAATTTTAAATAATCTAATTGTTGTTTAATTTACATTGCGAATCTTCTTTCACATTTTTTGGCTCATTTCACATTTTTCATACAACCACCAATTATTTAATTTTGTTTAATTAAATAGCGCATACAGCAGTAGCGTAACTAAATATGACGCCCCGATGCGAGTTTTTTCTGTGCTTTATGTAGTTCTTAAGGTATGTACAGACCGAAAAAACATACAAGAACAAACATCAGCGAACAAACGTTTTTCTTTAGTGTAGACAGTAAAAACGCGAACAAACGTTTGTTTGTTCCTGTTCATACATGTTCGAGGTATGTACACACCGAAAAAAGAAACAAGAACAAACATCAGCGAACAAACGTTTTTCTTCAGTGTAGACAGTTAAAACGGCGAACAAACGTTTGTTTGTTCATGTTCGCACATGTTCCAGTGGACGTCGGTACATTAAAGAGAATTTTTGTTTTTATAGTCATCCATAACTATTCAAACTAGTCGAACAAGAGTAAACAAACATTTGGTTGCGCTAAGTAGACAGAAAAAGCGAACAATATACAAAAAACACATACAAAGAGACTGAACAAGAACGAATGTTTGTTTTTGTATTTTCAACTTTATATTCTTACATCTTAATACTCTACTGAGTGTGGAGGAAAACAAAATGGTTAGTACGAGGGTTCTTGGGCAAGAGGTAAATAAACATCATAGGTACAACGGTATTGCGCATTTTGAAAAAACACAAATATTATTCGTATAAATTCGAAAAACATCAAGAGCTGCAGGAAGGAGATGAAGAGCGAAGAATGGCATTCTGTTTTGAAATGATGAAAAGAGCAAATAACGATAGGAATTTTTTAAGAAATATTTGTTTACCGATGAATGTACATTCACCCTCAACAATGAACCAAATGTTCAGAATTGCCGGTATTGGAACCAAGAAAATGAACATCGCTTTGTTCATACTCGGACACAATATCCCCAAAGAACAAATGTATTCGTGGGAATTATCAGACACCATATCATTGGATCCTTTTTTATGGACTATAACCTGACAGCAGAAACCTATTTGGACTTATTTCAAAATCAAATTGGACCCGCCTTGGAAGAAGTTGTTCGGGAAGATCAAATGATGTGGTACCAAGTGGTGGCTGGTGTTTGGTTTTACCTGAACCGAAAATTTGGTAATTTTGCAATTATATTTAATTGAATAATTCCAGGTTCGCTTATTAAAATTATTTAAAACTTGGCGCAGCACTATTTGTCTGCGTAAAAATCCAATATGACGGCCGTATCTCAAAATAAATTTGATGACGATTCTAAAAACCCGAAACGTAGAAAATAAAAATTGACTACTTGATCATATTCTACAAGAAGAGTTGCTTTAAAGAAGTTTTTAAGAAGATTTGAAAAATTTTCACTAATAAAAAAGATATGACCGATTTTCAAAAATGCATGTTTTAGGTTTTTTTAAATTTCTTGAAAACCTGAGTAGATAAAACCATGCAGTGAACGGGATTAGCTTACTTACATAATTGTCTAAAACTTTCCCCATTTAACCGATTTTTTATTTATCGTGGTTTCCAAGATCCCCATACATTCTCCACCAATTTGGGACACACTGTATAAATATTTTAGTATATAATAGAATTGCAGTTCTGATTCCTAACAAAATCAAATAAAATTAAATAAAATTCAGTGTGGGTCAAAATTAAAAAATACAATTGCTATTATAAAATATCAGTTGCCCATTGTTATGAGGACTGTTTATACAGTGTCGAAAATGTTTTATTTATAACCAGATATAAATTTTTGCATGGCTGTGCGGGATTTATTAAAAATATATTTTTTGATATTTTGCTGTTTTTAGAATAAAATACATAAAGCATTAATCCAGAACAAAAACACCGCGTTAAGGCTTTTGGCTCAAAAAAAAGTATCATGAATAGTCTTAACCTATGTAATTTTTTTAGGAAAAAAATCATATTTTTTATACGAAACTGTCCTTAAATAGAACACTATGATTTTCCCAAACAAGAGTGCAATTTTATTTATTGTTTTAAGAATTCTTAGAACTCTTATACTTCTTTTACCGATTAAAATAAAATTTACTAAAGGAATGTCATATCACTGATCTATATTGCGTATTCTGGATTTAAATTAATTTCTGAATAGTTAGCAGTCAATATGCATATCCTTGATCCTTTTGATAAGCTTCGTCTTTCAACAGTTGCTTTTGTCCGAAATCATTTTTAAGGTCAACAAATCAAGCGTATCATTTCTTCTCTTAATAAAATGTGCTTCCGAACTTGCACTTATATTAAATAAATGGATTAAAGCGCCAAAAATCTTGTGCCTGCTTTGAAAACACAATCATGTTGAAAACATTCTTCCAATACTCAACATTTATTTATGAGTGGCCGAGTTCAACTAAAGGTTTATTTCATTTTGAAGGCGTTATCTTCAGCGTATTGTATTTATAAGCACAGCAACTTTAAAACAGCTACAATTCCTCTTTTAAGCCAGAAAAACATTTTACCCTTTATTTCTATACTCTGTGGGTATTTTAAATAAAACCCTGCTCGAATAGTGTTCTTATGTCTGGAAAATTGCATCTCCCACATTTTTAAATCCATTGAATAAAGAGTCGTTCGAATATTAATGATTTCACACTTACAAAAAACATAGCTTTTCTTGTCAAGTTACGACCTGTAAGCGATCTGTTCTTGTTTGATAAGTTCTTTTTCTGCTTCTGCTTTGGGACATTAGTCAGTATGATTTCTTTCGTAGCAGGAAGAATAGCACATAGTACCACATACATCCCTTTTAAATCAATATGGAGAGGAATTTAATTTTAACTCTGCTTCGCCATAATACATAACTAACATATAAACTATAAGCATGCTGGTTCTCTGTATGGTTATTTAAAATATTTAATTTAAATAGTCAAATATCTGTTTCAGGTTTAAAAGCAGCATTTTGGATCCAAAATATATTTAAAACTTTTTTTGCCGAAGCTTTATTTCAGATGAAATGAAATGAACCTATAATGACACCTTAAAACTTTTATCGAAGAAGAAAAAACATAAATATACATGTTAAGTCAAGCACTGCTTGCAAGCAATTTGGCGAAGAAAACAAACAACAGTGAGTGGCAATTTCGCATATAATCCACGAGCGGAAACGGCGCTCGTTAGAACACCGTGGGAACGCCGTGACTACTTGACCGTATTCATTGGCGTCACCGGAAGAACTTTCTTAATGACAGAGAAAGTCGACACGGTTTCAGCGGTAATGTCTTATTTACAATGACCTGTGATCTTTTGTCGGCGAGCGAGAAAATACTGTGATTTTTCCGCACAGGGACGGACGACACCTTCGCAGGTCGATGATTTTTGTTCTCGTGGCTATGGACTCTGATGGCTAGTCCTCATGTATAGTCTGTCTCAAAGTATATCGTTATTGCTTTTGATGGACCATACCCCAATAAACCTTAAACGATTTTATTACCTATGGTTATTGGGTAAACCCATTTGTTCATAAGAGCAGGGGTGGGCCAGGTATTTCTTGAGTATTAACCATTAGGCATATAAATATTTTGGCTAATATTTTAGTGGCAGTGTTGAATAACCGTTCTTACTGTGCGTGTAACTAGTCCTTTTATAAGAATATAACTATGTCGCGTCGAAATGATTTGTCATTAGAGGCAAAACAGGTTGTGAAAAATGTGTATGAAACTTTAATCAGTAGAGGTCTAATTAAACAAGAAGCTTTAAAAGAAGCCTGTCTACTTACAATATTATCGATAAGAGATATTATTATTAGTGAAGAATTGAACAAAAGAAAAAAACGTAGTGATTTTCAATCTCACCGTATAGACAATAGTGATCAGGACCTAATAAGAAGGAAAATCTATTGTCTTTATGAAAGCGGAGTTATTTCTACCTTGGATAAATTGAAAAAGAAGCTAGACTAAGACGAAACCAATATAAATATTACCCGTGCCACCATCCATACAGTTGCTTGTAAAATGGGATTTAAATAACGCAAAATAGACAAAAGACAAGTAGTAATGGAATCGCACAGATTACGCACTTGGAGATTTAATTACCTTCAAAAAATTAAAAGATATAGGTTCCATAATTTACCTTGATGAAACATGGTTCGATACACACGACACAGTATCCAAAGGGTGGGTTGATTCCAGTCAAAACTGTCAGACGAAAGCACCTTCAAAAATAAACGCATTACCATAATACACGCTGGTTCAGAAGACGGATTTGTCCCAAACTGCTTGCTGTTGTCTGCAAAGAATATTAAGGATTCTGCGATTACAGAGGATACAATCCAGAACTTTTTGAAAACTGGTTTCAAAATTATCTTTTAAAAAATATTCCAAACAACAGTATTTTGTCATGGATAACGCAAGCTACCACAGCCATCTGCTACAAAAGCACCAGCTTCATCAAGTTCAAAAACTGAAATCCAGGAATATTTGTTAGAAAACGACTTTTTATTTTGGTTCAGTTACAAAAACGCAACTTTTGAAGTCCTTAATTCATTGCAATTAAAAAAGAATTGTATGTGATAATTTGAATGAACAGGCTGGGTATACTGTCTTACGGCTTCCTCCGTATCACTGTAATTTAACCCCATAGAGCATTTGTGGAACCAAGTAAAATCAAATATCAGAGCAGAAAATGTTACACCTACTTTAAGTCCCAGTGTTATAAATTTTATTAAAAAATGTAATTCCTAACATACCAGTTGAGAGCTGGAAAAAAAAACGATTAAAAGTCCTGTTCTTGTGTTCTTTTCAATTCATTAAGGAGCCTATATGCCCAAAGAAACTCTACCTATTTGTTATTATTTATAACAAGGCTCAAAAAGTTTAATTTTATTTATTATATTGCAGTTGGGTGAAATTACTGCTTTTCCCCATTTTTTAATCACGTTTTCAGTCGTGCTGCACGTCACCTACTTGGAATTGGCAAAAGAGCTCATTGAAATTCCTATCCGTGAGTTTATGGAAGCCATTTTTATTAGGGTGTTGTGTAAAGCAACTTCTGAATGTTTTTGCGTAATACACCTACTGGCGCTAATAACTCTTAACCTTCGATACTAAAATTGGTTGGTTTAAATACTTGAGAGATGGCGCTAGTTGTTTTACTTTCAATGGTATTGAGTTACGATTGTTTTAAACTGGCTGCTTTGCAGGTCAAGGGTGTCCCGGCCACATTCGGTGTAATCCAACAAGGGTGAAACGTTAATCGGATTGGCTGGAGGGGTTTACTTGGAGGTCTGTAATTTTAAACCAACCAAGCTTAGTAGTCACATCCAACAGGACTTTTAATCTTTCTTTTCAGTTCATTAAGGAGCCTATATGCCCAAAGAAACTCTACCTATTTGTTATTATTTATAACAAGGCTCAAGAAAAATTTTTTTTTAAATTATATATATATATATATATATATATATATATATATATATATATATATATATATATATATATATATATATATATATATATATATATATTATATATATATTATTTTTATATATATATAAAAATGTATAGTTGTGTATGTGTTATGAATGCGAATGGGTAATACTAAGTTTTAAAATAGTTTAAAAAAGATATTCTTTTTTCTTTGTTGTCCATTATGACTTTCTCCCTAGGCGCGTTTTGCTCATCGTCTCGTCAGCAGGGCTGTAGTACAAAGCATCAATTTATTGAACAAATATTATTGTTTATCGGTAAGCTATTAAATCTTACCTTTAATACTTAACTACATTCAGCAAAATTGACATCAAGATTTTCCGGAGTGGGTCGTAGATATGTTATTAAAAGGAAAAAATTCCTTACTGTTTGGGTGTATACGAGAAGAAAAGTAGAGTAAGATGGTTTTTTTTTGGGAGGTTCTACGCATGGGTAAAAAAAATCGGCGGCTGTTATTTGTCCACTGCCACCTGTCAACTGTTATACCTCAGGAACCGTGACTTAGAAATGATCTGCATTAAGTGGACCCTACGACAGAAATATTAAAAGAAAATACCGTATTGTTTTTAAACATGCAAATTTTCCTATATTTCACTATAAAGTTTTGGCAAAAAAAATTAAATCACTTTGTGGGTGTCGCTAATCTTACTTGGCGCTTTCAAACTATTACGTCATATGAAATCAATTACCGTTTAAAAAAATTTTAAAAAAAACCAACTTTTTTTCCCCCCTTAATAATTATTATGTTATACCCATACACATAAACAATATCACCGTATTCTTCGTTAGTGCCCTATTTTCTTGTGTTTTTTTTTTAATAACAGATTGACAAGTGATATATATAAAAAAATTTTTTTTTTTATATATATATATATATATATATATATATATATATATATATATATATATATATATATATATATATATATATATATATATATATATATAAAACTCTATTTTTCTGATTTTAAATAGGTCAAAATACAAAAACTCATATAATGATTTTTTTGTTCATTTTTACACAGATTTTCAGGGTCTATGTTAAAATTAAAGGATTTTAATATTTACTTATTTTAATTTGTATACGATCGGCGAAAACAGTTTGTGTAACTCGTAGTTTTCTTTTAGACACACAATTTACTATTTTTTATAAAGGATTGCAATTGAGTACTAGTTTAAGCGGTTGAAATATTTTCAGTTTCGGCCTGACGCACTCATTTTGTATACCTATTACAAGAAATTTTTATGCGTATTTTTTACAGAATTATAACTTTGTTATCCTTTCACATAAAGATATGAGATTTGGTCCTAAATGCACATAAATATTGTTATTACCTATGAAAAAATTGAGAACGTTATATCAAGGGTTTTCTGAGATATTAGATTTTGAAAATCGCTAATTTTACACACTGACTGGCTGACTCACTCAATGACTCATTAAATTTATGGGGCACTAATTAAGGTATGAAACCTTAAATTTTTATGTAAAAAGGTTTAATACAATAAAGGAAAAAATTTCCCATTTTTTATGGGGCCTAAACAGGGGGGTAATATTATCTGGAAATATTTTAGGAGTTTTTAATCTGATTGAACCTGTGTTTATGAGGTCATAATTTTCCTAGAATTTTAAATGCAAGCAGGATTTTATTCCATTTATTGAACTCAGCGTAAAGAGAAGAGTTTATGTCAACACTTATGTAAAATAAGAACCAAGTTTCTATCCCAAAAACTACGATCTTTTAAACTACTGAGATCGAAAACTAGACCCATTTTACATAAGTGTTTTTGGTATGATTATTTATGTCACGATCATAAAATATAAAGTTACTAAAATATTTAAAATGCTGATATATGATACGTAGACATTACACACAAAGCACAAAAATGGGTACCTATCTATTACCATTAATAAAATTTAATTACATTAGCATGACTGGGGAACGGCAGCCGACTTTCTGCGATTAGGATTTAAACCATCATTATTTGCGGACTCTTTCATAATTAAATGTATCTCCAGGCATTTTGTTCATTTAGATATTTTATCGTGCTGAATACTACAATTTATCATCTTTGGTACTAAATTTATATAGATTAGAAGAAAAAAATTATTTTCTTATACAAATCTAATAAGAGTAATAGGCTATTTGACTGATTTTGAAAATAATTTTTAATAATTCTTTGGTACCTAACAAACACAATACATTTTATATTTGGCTGTAATGGCATAGACATATGTTTCTCGTGACGTCATATGCAAGTAAACAAGTTAACAACGAGTACAACTTCAGTAAATTGTGTTAATAGTTTTTTAATTTATTGGCTTAAATGGTAATGGTGTATATCGCGACAATATCCCAATATTTCTCTGAAAACACCACAAAAACCGTTTATATCTGTCCCAACAAATCCTAAAAGGCGAAAAAAAAAATGGTTACAATTAGCTCAAAGAGGTCCCAAAAAACTTTATGCATTCAAATTTTTTATTTAAAAAAATCACTTTAATGTAAGTATACAAATATCCTGCTTTAAATATACCAATTTTTATACAACAAAATATTGCCTTTGAATAACTTATAAACACTTTAAGGTATAACCTAACTTTTGGATTAGAATTATTTTGTTTGTTCTAGAAGTTAAATCAAGTTAGTATTTTTTTTTATACTTATTTACGGTATTATTATTATTGAATTAAAGGTAAAAACTGATATAATGATATAAATACAAAATGGGCGAAGAATTTACTTTTTAATTCGTAGAGATGGTATTACTCCTTATATTTCTACACTCCATAAACATAACCTACAATAAGATTTTGAGAAATACTGAATGATGAACACGTAAATAAATAATTTTCTAGAGGTACTTACACAGCTGTTTTTACATTTTTGAGTTCTGCTGTAGTCAGCGTTATAAATGCATCTTTCTTAGGTAGATTTCTTTTATCGGCCTGCATAAAATTATGTCCATTTTGGGGTACGAAACGGATAATTATGTTACTTGAAATATTTGTTTTTTTTATATAAAATGG
The DNA here is from genome assembly GCA_019359885.1 of Listronotus oregonensis. Classification (NCBI taxonomy): domain Eukaryota; kingdom Metazoa; phylum Arthropoda; class Insecta; order Coleoptera; family Curculionidae; genus Listronotus; species Listronotus oregonensis. Next base: position 25,628 of record JAHBCN010012582.1, read on the forward strand.
TCAAGAAAGAGTTATTTAGATAGTTAAAGATCGAAAATAACACCAGAAAACACACAACACAAAGTTTGTGACATTTATTTACTTGCAAGTGACGTCACCAAAGTTGTAACCAATCACAGAGCGTTCCAGTCGCTGAATTAATTTCAAAAATATTTGAATTTTAATACGTATATTTTGCAATAAATTTGCATATTTTAATTTATATTATAGAGAAATATGCTTCTTTATACTATTATCTGATAGAATGACCACAATTTAAAGCTTATTTTCAATGGTGGCAAATAACCTATTTATGGTCACTGCCCTAAAAAAGATATGTAAAAATTTTTAGTCCGACAAGTTTAAATATGTAGTCTTATAAAATACCAATATAACAAATAAATTGTTAGCCAAGCATCTCACGTATTAGTAGGAGAGCTGGTGAACAATTTTAAGTAGGTTCTTGAGCCGCATTGAAAATGTGCATAATTGTCGTTGAAGGACCCTAAACATAAAAGTCAACCCCTACCAACCCTTGAATTAAAAAAATTACGGTGTTCTACCTAGCCTACCTAAAAAGTATTTCCTACGTAGTGTTTGTGGAAAATTTTCGTACTATTTTTATGAATAGAATATGCCTCTTAAAATTTGGAGACCTCCCTGTATATTCAAGTGCCAGTTAAGGTAAAATTTCTAATAGAGAAAAAAAAAACAAGATCTTTTAATGGCGATCGCCATTCAAAAAACTTGTCAGTTCCCCTTAAAGAAAATTAAAATTTTAAAAAAATTAGTGTAACCAATGTTACTAAAAAAAAATGTTTAATACCTATCGAATTAAAAAAAGTTTAAAAAAACAAAAAAAAA
>JAHBCN010012583.1:0-26439 GCA_019359885.1 Listronotus oregonensis
AGTTCGTTAAGGCATTCCAACGAGAAGTGGGGAATTCCCGCATTCCTGCTCGAATACATCGAGGAAAAGACGGATTATGAAAATTCTCGAATTGTTCGGATGCTCGAATTTGGGGCATGTTTTTATTAAAATAATGGTCGTACTTAATGTGTTTTTGTTGGTATATTAATTTTGAGTGAAATATCGTAATCGCGTTTGAAAATAAATCAGAAGGACGAGGTATCTCAATGTAAATACAAGGTGTGTCCGTCCATAGGAGGCTTCTTAAAAATTTATATAAATGGTAGTGTTCCTGAGGGTTCTGTTTTTAAACCCTTATTATTTTTATTATATATAAATGATTTAGCTTAACTTAATTTAAAAGAAAAAAATTACAATGTTAGCGAATGATACAACTATTTAATGAAATAAAAAAATACAAATTCTTTGAATGATATTTTAGAAATTAAATCATGGTGTAACTCTAACTCGTTTTCTTTTATATAATTAAAACTAATGTCTTAACATTTAAATGTGTATAACATATTTTTGAAAGATCGGTATCTTCTGTATCAGAAAGTGAGGAAGGTGATAAATATCACTGTATCTAGGCCTCAGTAGCCCCCTGTGTCACTTACTAAAGGGAACTCTTCACTTAGTAAGCCGCCCATCCTACTGATTTAAAGTAGGTGACGACGTCGCGGAGTGGAGTCTCCTTAATGTCGGCCAAGGAAAGCCAATACTTGCCCAGCATGGATCTTCTCTTGGACGAGAGTACAGGGCAGTCACAAAGCATGTGCTCCACCGTCTTGTCTTCCTGTTCCTGTGTGTCAATTATACCCATTCTAAAGAGGTGTTTTTGCAGTTGACAATGTCCAATAAGAACACCCATGATTAGACGAAGGTTCGCCCTAGGCATTGCTAAGTAATGTTTAACTGGATCTCTGTCAGGATGGTTTAATTACTCTCTGCAAAAGTAACAGGTTACTGTTTTATCCCACAGTCTTGTAATTTGGATGATAAAATTATTAAGTCGTTTCTCTGTCTGCAATGCCTCCTAAACCTGGCTAACCACAACAAAGTTACACTTTCCTGGGTGCCAGGACACAGGGGAATACAGGGCAATGAAAATGCAGACTCCCTGGCCAGGCGAAGCTCCGCAGCAATGTTTGTGGGTCCTGAACCTGTTTTTGGAATACCAAAAGCCTCGGTTCGTGGCTACATGACTCGGTGGATTCAAACACAACATCAGTCATACTGGAACCACATTCCAAGGCAAAATCACAGTAAATCAATGTTGGACTCACCATCGAAAGCATTGACAAGTGAACTACTAAAACTAAAAAGGAATCAGATTAGAATAGTGACAGGATTAATAACCGGACACTGCACCCTAAGAAAGCCTATGCACACTATGGGCATCTATAGAAAGAACCCATTTGTAGACTATGTGACGAAGAGGAAGAGACAGCCTCTCACATCATATATGAGTGCCCTGCACTTACATACTGGAGAAAAATCAAAACCTCATGGTGGACACTAACCACCAGGAGGCTGGAGACAGAAAGAACAGTAAAGGGCTACTACACCTGTCTAAGGTGTCAAACCTTTTTAACTGAAACAAATACACAAGAGATACAACAAGCCCTGTAGGCTGCAGTGTCGAGGCGGACAAAACCTCAACTTGTGTATTTACTTTATCAATCAATTAATCAATCAATCAATCAATCAATCAAGTCGTTTCTCTCCATGTACTAAATTTTTAGGAAGTTATGTCGATGTTAAACTGACCTTCAAAGATCATATAGAAAAGTATGTAGTAAACTCCTGGCCAGGCGAGGCTCCGCAGCAATGTTTTTGGGTCCTGAACCTGTTTTTGGAATACCAAAAGCCTTGGTTCGTGGCTACAGGACTCGGTGGATTCAAACACAACATCAGTCATACTGGAACCACATTCCAAGGCAATATCACAGTAAATCAATGTTGGACTCACCATCCAAAGCATTGACAAGTGAATTACTAAAACTAAATAGGAATCAGATTAGAATAGTGACAGGATTAATAACCGGACACTGCAACCTAAGAAAACATATGCACACTATGGGCATCTATGGAGAAGAACCCATTTGCAGACTATGTGACGAAGAGGAAGAGACAGCCTCTCACATCATATATGAGTGCCCTGCACTTACATACTGGAGAACAAATCAAAACCACATGGTGGACACTAACCACCAGGAGGCTGGAGACCAGAAAAACACAGTAAAAGGGCTACAACACCTGTCTAAGGTGTCAAACCTTTTTAACTGAAACAAATACACAAGAGTTACAACAAGCCCTGTAGGCTGCAGTGTCGCGGCGGACAAAACCTCAACTTGTGTATTTATTTCATCAATCAATCAATCAATCAATGTAGTAAACTTATTACTTTTGAAATTAATCCGTACAGTGGCGTTTCAGGGGTTACGTTATTAAAAATAATTGTGAAAAACATGTATGCCACTGACTGTTTTGCAATTTTAGTATATTTTTTAGATTAAACAACTAAAAATACAATTTTTTTATATCTTGATATTTTTTCCTATCTTGCTTTGTTTTCGAAAAAAAAAACAATTAAAATTTACTTAGCTTCTTTTCGCTGGACCAAAAATATACGGGGTGTCCCATTTAAATATTAAAATTTCCAGCCACTTACGCTAATACAAGAAGTCGAAAAAGCTTGTCGTATATGCATAAAAATTACGTTTCGGTAGAATAACAATCCTAACAAATTCCGTTAAAAATCGATAAAGAAATAAAAAAAAATCAGCCGGAAAGTAATCTCTTTACACCCGGTATATGTACTTTATGAACATGTCTTTTACATAAAATATTTTAATAGACAATAACACCTGTGGATGAGACAATACCGATGGTAAATTTATACCTGCAATTATCAATATTGTATGTCGTTGCCGTTTAAGGTCGCGTGCTTTATCGGATTTTATGTATTTTATAAACTTACTCTTTAAATTAATGTGATAGTTTTTAAGGAGGTTTGTAGCATTCCAAGTTTAAAGGTTAAACTTACCTACTTAGAATTTTATTTATTTACCTATTTATATTTAATTTGGGACAGTCCACGAAACTAAAAGCTCGTTTTTTATTTTAAATAATAATGATGTAAAAAAAGTTTTACTTTTATTTAAAATAATATAAAAATAATAAACTATCTTTATTTTGAATGTGTGGGTATATTTAAGAAATGGTACAATTTTTTATTGTGACTTGTAAAAAGGAAAACAGTAAAACGCAAAATAAAAGATAAAATTTGCCATAAAACTCGAATCCTAGATTATCTTAATGAGAACGTGAGAACAGACCACCAATTCTATCTCCCCGGCACGGTTGGATCTGGTATACAGATGGTTCCAAAACCGAGCAGGGAACTGGAGCAAGCGTGTACAGTGAAATGAGAAACTCACAATTCTCCATTTCACTAGGAATACACAGTTCTGTATTTCAAACGGAAATATATGCTTTATTGCACTGTGCAAAAGAAAATAACAGAAGGGCTTATAAAACAAGCTTATCTGCACAAAAACAGACAGCCAAGTATCACTAGGGGCACTAGTAAATCCCAAGCTAACGTCCAAGTTGACATGGAAATGCCAAAAAGAACTGGGAAAACGCAACAGAAATTCGGGAATAAAAGGCAACGAAAAAGCGGATAAGCTGGTGAGACAGGGATTATTCACACCATACTTTGGACCAGAACCTGCCTTGGAGTGACCAAAACCAGACTACAGTAAAAAGCACAACCCGGCGTTGCGGTGATTGGCCGCTGGGCGCGTCCTAATTCAAATTTTGGCGGGCTTTATGTTAGTAAAAATTAAGATATTTTGAATTGTAGAATAAAGATATTTTTTATATTGTAATTTAATTCTACTGAATGTTTAAATTTAAAAACATAAAATAAATTAATATATATGTCTATTTTTTTTCATTTAAAAGTGTAATGTACCATAATTGGAATTGAAATTAATAGATAAGTAAAATGTTTGCTTTGATTTTAATGTCATTATTGACAGAACCAAATTTTTAAGATAATTATAGGTATGTCAAAAGAAAAAATAATTTTTAAAAGTCAGACGTTTTCCATTCCATCACCAAACATGCTATCTATTTATAAATGTTTATTTTTAAAATGGGTGAATATATTGACCAAATACTGAATAAAATTTGTGGGATTATATAGGATTATAAACATTGCTGGATAGTTTTATATTTTCACTTTTGGGTTTTTTTGGAAGGAAAATACTCCTGTTTCTCCATTTTTCGCTTCTGTGTAGTTTTATTTATCTTCTCTTGAAATTTACGCACAGTTCCTTGGATGTCCTTCATAAACTCAGTAAAATTCTCGTCATCTAGTCATTCTACAAAGTTTTGTAAGTTTTCCCATTGAAGGCTTCGTTTGCTTTGTGCCTGAACCCCATCCTTTGCATGATTTGTCTCTTCTACCTTCTCTCTCATAAACTCATTAATTTCCTGTTCGTGCTGTGGTTTGATATTTGAAATTTCTCCCAAAGACTTGACAACTTTATCTAAAACAGAGTTAGTACCCATTCGCTCCTCATACATTCTTACCAAGTGCACATGTTTACACAAGGTATTCCTCACCACATATTCGGCACACTCACACTGGTAGCGATAAATGCAAATTTTGCATACTCTGCAATACAGTGTCTTACATTCATTTTCACATACTTGCTTTGCATTTACATTATATAATTTTTTTGGATCTCTAAATGATGTAAGCTTTAATTGTCCGTATACTTGAGAATCCGCCTTCACATCTACTTGGTTCTTAAATAATACTGCATTTTTGTGGGCTTTTGTTATAATTCGGTCTTGATAGTTATTTGCATTTGACATTGCTATCATATCATTCTGATCTCGTTTCTTCTGAATGTTATATTTTCGTGACAAATTTGTCTTGACTTGTTAAGACAGCCAATCTTTCCAGTTTTGGTGCTTCCAACTTTCGTGAATCCTCCAAAATTCTGTTTGGTGGCACTCCAGACTGCAGCTTCTCTTTCACCATTTTTTCTTCTGACTTCGAGAGATGTTTGCTTCTTAATTCTTGTTCATGTCCAGCGTGTGTTTTCCAATAAATTACTGAAACTTGCCCATCATTGTATAATTTGCAAATCAGCCTGGAGGGACACACTCCTTTAATTTTAATTGTCCCACCAGATTTCTCCGTCCTTGTTTTATAGTTGGGCTTGTATCCTGAAGATATATTTATATATAATAGATGAGTACATAAAGGGTGCTTATATACACCAGTACATATTTTAAAATAGCTATTGAAGAGGCTATTTACTTTCATAGGTAGGTACCTAAAAACCGGCCTAACAAGTATTGCACTTACCTTTGTGGTTACTTCTGTTACAATCATAATACAGTATCTTAAATTCCTTTTTCTGAATTTATCTGTGCATTGCAAAATTTGTCTCAATTTTTTCTGCATCTTTCCATGTATCGTATTCTTGTTTGCTAGAAAATTCAAAAGTCATTAACTCAATACTCATCTGGTGATTTCCTGCAAGATGTTTTCGTAATCCCTCATGACTTTTACAATCAGTTTCTTCCTCACATAATGAGCAAATAATATAACTAATTTTGGGATTCAACACCTCTATTTTATGGAATCTTGTGATATGACGATTCCTTAATCCCACATTTTTAAATCTTTTGCTGCAGATATGACACTCTTCTGATGAATTTTCTTCAGACGACTTTGTTGAAGAGGATGCAACACATAAGGATGAATCCATGATTCCTTGCTAAAACAACGTCTTTACTATTTAAACAATATGTTCTAACGAACAGGTTTGTAAAATAATCTCTTTCAAAGTTTCAAACAGCAAAACAAAAATATGTAAAATATATTTGTTCGTTTGTTGGTCTAAGGCTCTTTCCTTGTCTAAGGTCTAAGGTTTTTTGTCAATGTGAAAAGAAAGAAAACATAACATAACATACCAAAACGTCAAATACGCGCCAATAACTTGAACTTGGCTGCGCCAATCAGGACCCGATATATCTCGACCAATCACTACAATGCCGGGTTGTGCCTTTTACTGTCGTCTACCAAAACCACAGCACTGAAAAACACAAGGAATACTGGGGGATCTTAGAAGAATAAGACATGGAAAAATCATAAGGGCTCATCCAAAAAAACGAAGCAACTGAAAATGAGCCAACAGGAATATATCAACCAACCAGTCTCGGGGTGATATAGACTTGTAGAAGAAACAAGACCAATGAGAGGAGTGGTATAAATAATAATGGAAGATTAGGCACAAAAAGCCCAAGAGACTGAGCTGCTTTCGGTAGTAAATTAAGACTGCCAGGGAAGAAGAAAAAAGAAGAAGAAGAAGAACTCCCAAATGTTACATTGTTTAAAAACACAATATTATATTTGACAGATAGTATAGATTTTGTCCCAAACAGATCTCAGAATTCTTAGTGAGTCCCAGAAGTGATGAGCAAAGCAAGGCCAAGACCAAGACCGGGCTAGTCTTGCTTGGTCTTGGTCTTGCAAGTCTGGTCTTGGCAAGCCAAAACAAGGTCTTGTTCTTGGTCTTGGTCTTGCACCACCTGGTCTTGGTCTTGCTGCAAGAGTCTTGCTGGTCTTGCTTTTATTTTGGAAATAATAATTTGAATAAAATATATTTCTTTAGTACTTAAAAATAAATATAGGTAGAGACTACATTTTTTGCTTTAAAATTTTAAAATATACCAATTTTAACCTTATACGTACATTTAAATTATTTGATTAAAAAGCATATTTGGAATGTAGGGGTTTATTTATTTATTGTGGTCCATTTTTGGTTGAATTGAGACACAACCTGCTTTTATACATTTAGTGACATATGGAAACATTTTAGTAATAAGAGTTATTTAATTTTTTTTTGAAGAATCATATAAAATTAAAGCAAATACAAAACGGTGTAGTGTGTAAGCTGAAAAAAAAAGACCTAATAAAATACCAGATGTGACGTAAAATTCCGTTAGAATGATTCTGATATGAAACACAGGTTTCTGATTCAAAAAGAAGTTATTTAAAAATTTTCATTTCATATAAACTTTTTATCTTTAAATTAGTCAAACATTTGCCGTACAAAGTTTGTACAAATACGTTATAAACATTTTACATTTACAAGGTGGTTCAATACCGCTAATGATAGTGAAAAACTGAACACACAAAAATTATAGAAAAATAGGGCGTAAATGTAAAATTATTTTTTATCCCAGAATGTTCCGAAGAATCCACTTCCACTTAAGAAAACTCATTTTTTTTTAACTTTTAACCTAAAATAAAAAATTAATGGCAATACATACATTAAAAAAAATTGAGACCTTGTATCTTATGCTGGAAATCGTTGAAGTGTTATATAGGAACAATATTGACGTAGATAGTTTTTAAATATCATTTTCGGTTTTGACAAAAATGACATCATTATTCTTTTGGCATTGTTTTGACTTTTCCATCTAAACCGGAAGTGATATTTAAAATCCATTAATCTAAAAAGAACTCCTATATGACATGACAAATATATTTTTTATTAATCCATCACTATCACATATATATCTTAGTTTTAAGAAGCAATCTTATGGTGCCACTTCTTACAGTGTGGAACAAAAATAATGTACTTCTTGATTTTGGAAATTTTTGATTTACCCTGTAAGTGGCATTACCAGATAGTTAATTTAACATTAGGAATATGAAAGTATTTTTTAGCTTCTATAACTTGTGTACCTCTAGTTTTTGTCTGTCGCAAACGGTTTCGGAGATATCGAGCTTTGTCGGACCATTAAGTCACCATCTGCCATCTCATTAGTTTTGAAACATGTTATTGAATTTACTTGTTATCGTTGTTAGAGAACTGTATAAAGTCATCGATTTAATTATTATTTTAATAAAGAAACCTGTTACTTATTAAATAATCGCTTTTTTGACAGTTCTCGACACATTTTTGTCATGTCTGTATGAAATACCTCTATATATTAAATATGAAAATTGAAATTTATAATATTAAAAAAAATCGCACAAGTGCAAGACTCTTGCAGGTCGGTCTTGGTCTTGCGTAGTCTTGCACTCCTTGGTCTTGGTCTTGGTCTTGCATACCCCGGTCTTGGTCTTGGTCTTGCAAGCGAAAAGGCGGTCTTGGTCTCGGTCTTGGTCTTGGTTTTGCTGCAAGACCAAGACCGCAAGACCAAGACCGGTCTCGCTCATCACCAAGTCCCAGATCTTTTTCCTATAAGTGATGCCTTTTTGCCAAAACTCTCGGCATAAATTTACAGTTGGCAACACAAAATGATTGGTATGTACATCCACGTCCAGAAACCAACAATCAACTGATGGGTGTCGGCTATGTAAGGGCTAAAACCCCTTAGTGGGTGGTTTTATAATCAATACTTCCACGTTATATTAGTACTTATACTTTAAGCCTTCTTGGGCTGTCCTAAATAAAAAAAAAACATACACATATTAAGAAATTTCGAAAAAATGACACTAAAATCCTTGAACATGAGATACAACTTAATATATTTATTTTTTTTAGGTTTAGTTTTTGTTACATTAATTATCAAAAAAAAAACCAAACAAACAACAAAAATTTTTGGTTCCTTTATGATAGTCAAAATGGCTTTATCGTAAATTACTAATTTCTATGAAGTTTACCACCAACGACGTATTTTTGACAACTTTATTTTACCCTCGAGACTCATTTCACCATAATTATTTTGACCCGAAGGCGTGGCGTGTCCACGCTTAAATTTTAACAAATTAACATGGATCCTAAAATTTCTCACCACTCTAGTTGTGAAAAATGGGCGCCAATAATAAGTAAAAAGTCTTTGGGGCATATCTAATTTCAAAAGTTAAAAATAATCCTGGTTGTTTTTTTAATATGGTAAGGTAGCACCATGCACTTGGTTTTTTCACTGGAAATCTCCCTATAGTTTGAGCATTTCTGATTGAGAAAAACAGAACATATTCACTTGGATTTTTGTTTTTTGAGTAAGGTTTTGGATGAATTAAATTGATCAAAAGTGTCACAATTTTTCATAACGCTAGTTTTTAGATTATCTGTGTAAAAGCTTAAAAATATACAGGTTGATTCATGAGGAAATGTCAATACTCCAGGTACGTAATCTGGGTCCGAAAATAAGCATAAAAGTGTATACACATATGGGTCCGCAAGGCTTTCGTTTCCGATATACAGGGTGTTAAAATTTTTATTTCTATTTTTTATATTTAAAAAAATATATATGTTTTGCTGAACAAAATTTTAAAGGAACAATAATTTTATTAAAACTTAAAATCATATCGTTTAATTATATTTTTTGTTAAATTTTTTTGAAATTTTGCTATAATAAAATCAGATGCGTGTCATGCGTGGTTTTTTTTTAAAATCCAAATATCTCGAAAACGGTTGTTTATATCGACTTTTAACAAGAAATACCTTTTTGACGTAAAAATGACGAAACAGTTATTTAATTTATTTAAAAAGATGTTTTACAGTGCCGTACCAAAAAGTTGTGATTGTTTAAAACAGAAAAAGGAGTGTAGGTGGCTCCCCCTACAAGTAAGAGCCGTAATAAGATTGATTGAAACCGTCATATTAAAAAACCCCCGGATACCAAATTTACTCTAATATTTACATTATCATAGATTTTATTTAAAAATAGAAAAATTAAATAAAAACTTTAACACCCTGTATTTCGGAAACGAAGGCCTTGCGGACCCATATTTGTATAAACTTTTATGTTTATTTTTGGACCCTGACTACGTACCTGAAGTATTGACATTTCCTCATGAATCACCCTATACCGGGTGTTGCTCCGCCGAGCGGGACATAGGGAATCCATGTAAATTTTAAAAGTAGTCATATATTGGCTCCTCTAATTATTTTAGAAAAAAATGTATTAGGATTTATTGAAGAGCACAATAAGTTCCACCAAAATGAAAATTTGAGCACTTTTCAACCAACCAGTAAAAGTAAACTGCTTAAATACTTCTGCAACGTAGTATCTCATTATGCCCCCTGTACTCTAGAAATCAATAATAAAAACACCATATCCATTTATCAGTGACAATTTAGATCATTAATTTATAATGTCATTGCCAAAACTGAACAATTTTATACGGGAATTTCAAAAGAATCCTTTGCATTTCATTTTAGTTTACAGCTAATTCCAACACATGCACTCACAGTTACGCAAGACAATAAAACAAATTTGTCTACATTTAGAAATCAATTTATGACAAAAATATCGGATTTAATCAAATGCTCAAATATTCCTCCATTAACTGCCAGACAATAACCCAAACGATTATAAAACTCATTTTTTTACGTTGACTAGTTGGTACATCGATATTCTGGCACATTCAGCGGAAATAAACATTCCCTAAGCTGGTCCTTTTTTTGGGCAGTTTTAATTCCATTTGTTTGGCGAAAATCTCTAAGAATTTTTCCCCCGAGCAAGGTTGTTCAATAAAGCCAGGGGGGAAAATTTGTCCCTCTAATTTCCCAAGGGAAAGTACCCTTAGCATTCAAATTTCGGTCAAGGAAAAATGGTCCAAGAATATTTGGGGGCCGAAAATTCCCGCCAAAACATTAATTTTTGTGGATATTGGTGTCCGTGTCTCAACAAATCGATTTTGGTTTTGTTACTCCAGTACCGGCAATTTTGAATGTTGGGTTCGTTGTTCAATGTAAAAGTGCATTCATCAGTAAAGCAAATATTTTGTAAAAACACTCTATCAGTATTTGTCCTCTCCATCATCTCAAAGCAAAATTCCTGTCGTCGTATTTCGTCTCCGTCTCTTAATTCTTGGTGTCTTTCGTACTTGTAAGCGTGGTATTTACATCTTTTAAAATTCGAGATATTGTGGTGTGGCCTTGTTTCCCGTAATGTCCTCCATTTGTCTCGTGCTAATGTTTCCCTTTGACCTCCTCTACACAAAGTAGCACGTCTAAATCCCCCTTCTTTTGTACAATTTGTCTCTGATTTTCAGGTCGATTTTCTTCACATTTGCAATTATTGATTACTGTGCCTGTAGTTTCAAATTTTTTATCGTTCGTTCTATTTTTCCGGTTTACTTGGTATTGGCCTATTTGGAAAATAGGCTGCAAACATGTCCGTTACTCTTCGATAAGTATTTTCCCTGATAAAACCATTTTATAATAGTGATTTTTCCTTGATTTGAGTAGTTCATTATTTAAAAATGATGTGACATTGATCTGACAACTTGGGAGTAAGAGGTTAAATAATTTTTCTGGTATTTTATTATAAACATCCAATAATACAGGTCGCGTAAGAAGATAGAAGATTCGTAACTTATTTTAGCATTTATCTCTTAGCTGGCGGACTGAGAAGAGCTGAAATTTGTACCTGGTACAACTTTTGTGCCCTTTAAAAATCCTAATAATATTTTCTAAAATAATTAGGGGAGCCAATATTGGACCACTTCAAAATTTACATGGGATTCCCTATGTCCCGCCCGACGGAGCAACACCCGGTATAGCAAAAACTGCAGATTAGTGTTTATAGTGATATGGCTCGTATCGTCATAATGACTGATGCTATATATTTAAGTCTTTAATTTAGGAACTTTAAATTTTTTATATTCGTTTTTTGGGTACTTAAATCATTTATATCATTCTTGTCCTTAAAATGTTGTAAAGGCACTTTTGTTGACCTGGTTGTTGGTCTACGGACCTGTCCAGTTCAACCTCTGAAGTCAGTTTTTAAAAATTTTATTTTAACACAATGCTTTTTAAAACAAAATAAAACAGATGCTTGAAACGGCACAGCCATAAACCGAAATGAGAATAGCATTTAAAAAAACAAGTTTTTGCCAGTTTTGTGGTTTAAGATGGTTTAGAAATTATGACGTGAAACATTTACATGACAAAAAGCGGTTTAATGATGAACTTAGATATGCACCTACCAGAGGCGTACCGAATAGTTTCAACTATTTTATTTTATTTTTTGTCTTAGGACAGTCCACAAAGCCTTAAAACCGTATCCTGGATGTTTTAAGTTAAGTTAGATGTTTTTTTTAATTTTTACACATATTTATTTACCCACTGCGGTAAAAAACGATGTCGATTCTTCTGAATGTGATATCAGCACGGCATCGAAAGTAAAATTGTTTTATCTTACTGCAAGGCAACGATGTTTGTCTTTTAAGTAGACGCTTGGTTCCTCTGTTGTTCACTAAACACTTATTACAGCCCTATTGGCAAGTCCTGTAAGGCAGGTAAAACGTGTCTAAGAAGAAAGTGTCATAGTGAACAGCAAAGAAAACAGGTTGTTTGCTTCATGCTGTCTTAAATGGAGTTAGGTTCTTTCGTATATACCAAGGCAGTAGGAAAAAGAAACGAAAAGTGAAACGTGCAGGACCGCTGTAGATGCACTGTAAAGAAATGCATAAGAGTGGCATTCGATGTTACGCTATTTCGATATGAAACTATACTAGCTAGTTCTTAAGAGTTGTGGAAAACGACATTAGATATGAAAATATTATTCCAGGGAGTGCCTGAATTAAAATATACACAGAGTATAGAGACTATTGTAGCTCAAAAGAGAAATCTGAGTTTTTCCAAAGCTGCTGTGGTTATGGAAACAATGTGTTTTGCTAAGTAGAAAATTTCTTTCCTGACACTGAACATGATTGCATCTTAAATTCTAAGAAGATATTTGGTGCATTAAATTTTTGTTCATTAAAAATTATGTAAAGGGATGTAAAGCTGCTTTACTTGCGCTAGTTTTCCAAATCGGGCTTAAAGACCGGCTTGAGGAAAAAAAAAGAAATAGAGTTAAGGGTACTATCATCAGCAAAACTTAGAAAAAAATTATCCGTGAACGAAAAAACGTTGTCAATGAAAAGAAATATAGTCGGTACTGAGTCCTGGAGAAACCCAGCATTAATTTAGTAAAAGTTAGAATAGTGATTATATACCGACAGTAATACCTGCATTAAAAAGGACACTAGAGAGCCAGTGTTAGAACTAGATTTTTTTAAATTATCCAAAAACTAAGACATAGGACCGAGCATAGGACACACTTCAAACAAAAAAAAATTTTGCAGCGCCCAAAAAATGTAAGTTTCAGAAGCAAATCCTCTATTTATTTTTTTTGTGAATTGGATCAAATTTTTTCGTAAAATCCCAAATTTGACAAATTTTCACAAAAAGGACTTTTTTTTTAAATTAGAGGCACCTAAAATATTTTCATAAGAAAATTGCTAAGTGAAAAAATTTCAATGGCTGCGGTTTTTAAAAAACCATGTATATCTTGGCAAAAAAATACAAATAGAGGATTTATTTTGAAACTTAGATTTTTATCTGGGGCGCTCCAAAAAAAAAGTTTTTTTGCAAATTTCAAAATGACTTTTTTTACCAAAGTGTTTCCATGAGTCCCATGTCTCACTTTTTAGATAAAAATTTTAAAAATTCTAGAGCCGCCTTTGTAAGAGCGTCAAAAACAAAGTTTAAGTGGAAGACCGTAGGAAAGAAGTTAGTTAATAAGCGCATCATGTCAGACTTAACATATAAACATATAATATTAAACAAACATAAAATATGGCAGCTTTAAATATTTAATAATTTTATAAAACACTTTTAGAACGATTTTAGACTTTCTTTTAAATCATTAATATTTTTACTATTTATTACATCTTTTGGGCCCTACTATTTTCAGGAATCTAAAAGAAAGTTTGTTTTTACTCAGAGGTATATATAGATGGTTTTTTTGCCTAGTATTTTTGTCATGTATATAAGAGTTTCCTAACAGATTATCTTTATTTTTTAAGACTTGTAACCAAACTTCATAACTCGATAAAAAGCCTTGGATATGTCAAGTGCTATGACTTTGTATTGGCTGCATTACTATTCCAGTTCGTAAGGTCTGTATTTGACAGGAATTTTTGTTTGAATAAAGCAAAGCGTGTTTCACTGAATATTCAGGAATTCAGGTTGTTGATAGCTGACTTGAATGATTAAGTACCAGTGCCGGATTTAAGCATAGGCAGAGCTGTCAAAACTTGAAGTACTTCAAGTAAAATTTTACTTGAAGTACTTTTTTGTACTTCTAGTATTTTACTTCAAGTACTTTTATTAGGAGGTACTTGTACTTGCACTTGATTAGTTTTATAAAGATACTTGGATTTTACTTGATTTGACCAGTAAATTACTTCGAAGTATTATTAAGTACTTAAGTATTTCGAGTTAGTTAATAAATCAGTCAGACTTAACATAAAAAATAATATTAAACAAACATAAAAATGGCAGCTTTAAATATTAATAAAAAACTTTGAAGTAAAAACAATACTTCATAGTAAATAAAAAGTTTTCAGAGTACTTTTATTTTTAAGTACTTTGTTTACTTTAATACTT
This sequence comes from Listronotus oregonensis, assembly GCA_019359885.1. Lineage (NCBI taxonomy): Eukaryota > Metazoa > Arthropoda > Insecta > Coleoptera > Curculionidae > Listronotus > Listronotus oregonensis. Next base: position 14,433 of record JAHBCN010012583.1, read on the forward strand.
TTGGATACTTCAAGTACTTTGTTTGATACTATCAAGTAACTTTGTTTTACTTTAAGTAATTTGTTTTATCAAGTACTTTGTTCATGTATTAGGATTTTTATAGTACAATACAATATGGTGGTATTTCAAGTACTTTTCTTAAATTTACGAAATAGCAACTGGAATATTAATGAATACTTGTACTTGTACTTGAAGTAATTTTTAAGTCTTAAGAATCAAAAACTTGTTACTTTACTTGAAAAGTACTATTTAAGATACTTTGAACTCTGAGTATAGCAACATAGGCAGTTGCCTATGGGCCGCCACTACAAAAAAAAATTAAATTAAATCGATAAAGGCTTAGTAGAAACAAAAAAATACTGGGTTTTATTACAAATAGTTAGACGAAAAACTTATTTTTTTTCTTTGAGTGGGAAAAGTTAACATTTAAAAATCTTCGACCTATTCTTGTGCCGAAAAGAACGACAACAACTTGCTGGTCATGTCGAGTTGAAGCCACTAAAGCACTCTTGCGGGGCTATAAAGGTTTTATAAATTCCCTCGAAGAAATTATTGAGGACGAAGAAGACACAGCTAAATCAAGAGCAACAGCTGTCGGTCTGCATAATAGAATGACGAAGTTAGAAACAGCATATATACAGTTTTTTGGGATGATATTTTGAGACATGAGTCAACGAAAGCCTTTAAAATCCTAGCTTGGACTTGAATACTGCTGCAGCACTGCTTACTTCAATAAAATCAACAATTGAAAATAAAAGAGACAGTTTTAATAAATATTAAGTAAAAGCTTTCGAGCTAGTTGATTGCCGAACCTACGAAGAAAAAAAGGAGAAAAACAAGAAGAAACGTCCGGTTGTCCACTTTAGATTGCCCGCAAGCTTCGGAAGTTCAGTTGTCATTCTCGGACAAATTTAGAACTGAAAGCTACATCCCAGTTGTCGACCAACTCATGTCTCACTAATGGTGACAAATTGTACGGCTGAAAGATCCTTTTTAAAACTGAAGCTTATAAAAAATAAACTCCAAAGTGCCATGACCGGGGACAGTTTGAATATTTTGGCTCTCCCTAGTTTAGAGAGTAATGTTTTGAGGGAAATAGATTTCGACGATATTATCGATACGTTTATTAATGTGAAAATCAGACGAAAAATAATTTAGCTTGTAGGTACCTCTTGTTTCATATTAAATAAATTTTATTTTAGGCAACTTATTCAGTTGCTCTCTTTTTTAACTTGACCATGATAGTAACTTTCAACAGTTAACCACAAACGATTTAAGGGCCTCCACCACATGCTCTGCCTATGGGCCGCCGAAGTCTAAATCCGGCGCTGTTAAGTACATAACTTAAAAGTTCTAAAGATAAACATTTAAAAAAATCCGCACTTTCGTATCAATGGAAACGCCACTGGCTAAAAGATTCCCAACAGATCAGATCAAGCGTGATTCGTTCTGGCACATCCCCGTGCTGATGGTAAAAATGAAGGTGGCCGAAGTCGGTGGAAAGAAAGGACCAGCTATAATTATTCACGCTGTACTCTCGGACGTAACAAAAAAGAACACCCACATTGTTCTTGGATTAATTTGTTTAATAAAAGAATAAGGAAATTATACAGCGGTGTTCACTATGATAGTTTAAATTTAAAATCCGTGATGGCGGTGTAAATTGACGAAAACAACGAGGATTTAAAAGCTTTTTGCACGCAGAGCTTTCGGTAATTGAATTACCGTAATTGAAAAATCGTATTTAATTAGTTCTTGGTAATTGAATTACTTTAATCCAATTTCTTTCCGGAAAGGGTGATTGTATTTGGATTATCAATGATTAGGATAATGTAATCGTAATTGGTAATTAATTTTTACGAATCCCAAATAATTCAATTACTTAGTAATTCGATTACTTATAAAGTAATTGAGTTACTTAAAAATTAATTCAATTACCCAATAAAAAATTGAATTACTACGAATTTTTTTCCTTATGGAAAATCTGCCGGAATTTTGGTCAGCCAGAAAGAGCATCTTGAAAAATGGCGGGCCGCTTTGAATCCGGCGAATGCCGCCTCCGCGCCTATTTAGTATTTTCGATTGATGCTTACCGCCATCGTTTTTATACTTCTTTTTTGTGGAAAAATCTGTTAATGTTTGGGATAGGATAACAAGATATTTTTATTTTAGAGTCATTTAATGTTGAACTTGTCAAGAAAGCAGTTTGAATAGTGTTACGTGCGCGTATGATGCATATTAGTATGAATATTCTACTTGTTTAGTGTATCGTGTTTAAAATATGTGGTAATTTGAATAGAGTAATTGCTAAAATATTCAAATACTTTTAGTTTTAATTGATAATTGACTTACTTTTAACAAACATGCCATACTTGAATTTTTTCGGATATGCAGTTATGTCAAAAAGCCCAAAAAAACGTATTTCTTAGCTGTTAACAATTGACATACCAAAGGTGCGTCGATCTGTATATTCAATTTGCGCATTTGTTCACACCGTAAGAACTTTTCGCTCCGAATCGCTTGGAGATGGTTCTGACAAATGCTTTTATAAATGTTTCATTTATATTTTTTTACAAATATATTTCTTTATAATTTGATTTTTTTATAAACTGCAAAGGCTCTGTAAAGTTTTTTTAATATAAAATCTAATTTATTTATAAAAAAGTGTACAAAAAATGCTTTCTTAACAATACTTTAAAATGCAAACAGCTCATCACTCTAAATTTATTGGCGTTTTTTGAGCTAGAGAAACAACAAGAAGCTGCAGGAATTGCCTTGAACCTTGAAAATTTGGTGGAAAGGTCAGCTACCCCAACAAAAGTAAGTGAAGGAGCGAAATTTAATAAAAAAATGGACTAAAATGGGACAAAAACTTTAAAGAAGTATCATTAACAATGGCAAAAGGATATTCAAAAAGATCTTAGTTGCAATACAATGCAATATAAACCAATGGTAACAATAGGAAAACAATTTAATGTGTGGCAAAGTGATTAAACTAAATTTAAATAAATAAATAAACAATTTTTAAATAAATTATTACATGATATAAATCAAGATCGTCAAGGTCAGATAACAGATCGTCGCTTTCATCTTCGTCATCCGAATGAGTCACTATGACGGGGTTTATTCTGATTACTTCCCAAGCTTCTAGGATCTCTTTTTGGGCGTGCCGAATGTAGATCTGCCAATGCTCAGCGGTTATTTCGCCAAGTACCTTTCCCACGTTGCCAACACTTCAGAAGAGGTTCCTTTTAAGGCAGAAATATATTGGTCATATTTTCTTTTGCACTCTGACCAAACTATTTCGATTGGATTATATTGACAATGGTACGGCGGAAGGCGAAGAACTTTATGACCAAAGGTTTCACATATTCGTCAAGGAATATTTCTTTTCTAAACTTCGGTTTTTTTACCAAATCCCAGAGTTGGTCTTTCATAGCTGTCTCAGGAAGGCAATATTTTCTTTGGAAAGCACATAATTTATCTTTTGGTCCAAATTTGCTTTCTTGGTACCAGCCATTCTGGGGTTGTCCATTTTACATGATTCCAAATTTGCAATTGATATTTAACAATTTTTCGAAATTTGGCGGTTATGTTTACATGGTATCGCCACTCTTTGATACCACTTTTAAATTAAACTAGCTCCCTTGATAAATCCGTTTTAATTGCCGGCGTTGACGCGATATATCTATAACCTAAAAAAATTTAACGGTTTTATAGTATTAATTTAGGTTGTCTAGTATAATTAGAAACATATATTCACTTCATTCCATCACAAATCCAAATCCAACCCTAGCACATTTATCAAAACGAAAAAATGTTAGGGAGCAAGTGTAAAGGTATTGGTAATAGATCTCCTACCAATGGTTTCTTTTTAAATAAAATCAACTTTTACTCACCTTCACTGCTTTTTGAAGAGCTTGTGGCTTTGGTATCATCCTGTCAGGTATTTCTAAAAGAACCTTTACTGAATATCCATGTTTCAAGAAATACTGGAGTAAGACCGTTTTGAAGTAGACTCATATTTTTTGTGTATTCTCTCAAAATTTAATTATTTTATTAAAAACATCTGGTGAATCCATGAGATACTTTCGGTTGTTACTTTTCTTCCACTGAAAGCCAATTTTCTTTTACCCATTTTCGCAAAAAACTAATGGAGAAGTTAAAATGATTGCTCATTTCATCATTTAATTTTTGAAGCAGAGATTTTATGGTAATATGCTCTTTAAGTGGATACATGCGATAAATGGTATCCTGGATCTTGCTTTTTAAGTAGTCAGTAATTTTGATATGCTCTTTTTTTCTTGTTGATGATATTTCTTTAAAACTTTTGTCCGATTTTAGTCCATATTTTTTTTAAAGCTTTCACTCACTTTCGTTGCGGCAGCTGTCCTTTCACCACATTTTGAAAGTTCTAAGGCAATTCCTGCAGCTTCTTGTTGTTTCTCTAGCTCAAAAAAAAGCCAATAAATTTAGAATAATGAGCTGGCTTTGCTCGTTTAGTCGCTTATTTCCTATTTTTTCGGCATTTTTATTTTTGACGCACGCAGATAATTTTTTTTGCAATGCGAAATTTTAAACTTGGGAATTTGTCATTAATGTGACAAGTAACAGTTGAAATAAGAAAACACATGACTTTTTTTGGTAAATTTATTGTTTATCTCTGCAAAAATGTATCAGTTAAGGATGCAAAAAAATTCGGAACTATGTTGCACGTTTAGGTAATATTGCAACTTTGCTGGTTAGATTATGTCATCTGTAAGTGATGTTTGCAAATTACTGATCGATTACTTACCGACTCCTGATCGGTAAGTAATTACTTACCGATAAGTAGTTTGAAAAAATCAAAAATAGAAATATGGACTTTAATAAAGGGCTGGCGCCTAGACGGGGAGGTAATCGGCCTTTTCACTTTTTGAAATCTCACATAGTAGGCTTGTTGAAAAAAAATATGTTCTTTTCCTTTTTATTAAATTATGTTTTTTTTTATTAACCATAGCAGCATTAAAAGAGTTTTTAGCTTTGCTTGCGCCAAATTAAAGGTCTTCCAAGCGCCAATGAGGCACCATTTTTTTCAAAAATTTTTGGTCAGCCAATTTCTTTTTGTTTTAAAAATGTTTAATATTTTTCAAACAAAGCCTATTGACTTACGTGATATAAGGAAAAAATAAATGTGATAGGTCTTTGATTAGCTTCATGATTTTTTCATAATTTTTGAAAGTGTGATAGGGGGTTAGAAAATTCAAAATCAATGTTTTTTGCTATTTTTAGACAAAATTTTTAATTTTATTTTTATTTTTCTGAAAAATAGAAGATTTAAATACCTTTTCAAATAAAAAGATTTAAGATGAACCGGTAAAGACGATTTTATTTTATTTGCCTCTACGTTTTAGTAATATTTCAAATATTTTTTAAATTATTTTTCTTGTTTACTTTTTACTCCAGAAGTTATTAAAAAAATAATAAAATTAAAGGTTTTTTTAAAAGTCGAAAAATATCAAAAACAGGTAGATTTTCAATTTTTTGACCCCCTATCACCCCTTCAAAAATTATGTTCACACATATTTTTTTTATCATAACATGGTCAATAGACCTTGTTAAAAAAAAATATTAAAAATGTTGAAAGCCAAAAAAAAAAAATTTCCCTCCAAAAAAAATTGAATTTCCCCCCAAAATAATTGAAATAATTATGCTTTATTCGTGCTTGGAAGATCTTTAGTTTGGAACAAGCAAAACTAAAAAATCTTTTGATGCGGCTGAGATATTCGAAAAAAAAAGAACATTTTTTAAGATTTAATAAAATACTTTTTAAACCCCCACAATAAAAAATGCCGCCATTCTAAAGTATATAAAAAACCAAAATCGCGAATTTTGGTTTTTGAAATGTTAAATGCCGTTTTTACTCACCCTTAATTTAAAAAAATAGGTTTTTTTAAAATTTCTTTTTCTAAAATAGTATATTCAAAAATAAAAAAACCGGAAAGTAAATAACATTGCCACCAACTTTTGGATTCTAAATTGTGAAATCAAAAATTTTTTTCCTTTTTTGGGTCCCCCAACAAAATGGTTAAACCAAAATTTAAAAATTTCTGCTCGCTTAAGAGATATGGAGGAAAATCAGAAAATTGTCAATTTCAGAATGACATTATGTTTTCTAAGTTAAAAGATATAAGAAAAGTGTTTATATAGGTGCGCATGACGCCTATAATACTTTTTTGATAGACAACAATTACGGCGGTACCCCATAAAAGTGTGGAAATTGGGACACCCTGTATTATTCATAAGAATAAGATTTTATTAAAAAAACTGATACCTACAGATTTTGGCGCCGGATCTCGTATTAAAATAGCTATTTAAATTTTTAAAAATAACTTTTTACACTTAGTTTAAATTTATCATTATAAAATTATAGACGCAATCAAATAAAAGTTACTAAATATAGTATATAAAAAAAGAATAAACACGCAATAAAAGTTTTAGGGTTTAATCAAAACCGCAAAATAATGTCTACATTAAAATGTTTATTAAAAGGCATATAATTTGGCAGAGTTGCCGATGCGAAACCGATATTTTAGGAGTCAATTAAGGTGGGATTTTGCAGTAAACGAACTAATGATGGTGATGTGCCGGCTGTGTGCATGTCAAGCCGTGTTTTGGCGCTACGGAGGCGGCTTGACCGGATAAGACAATGTGCATTGAAAACACATTAATATAATCTGCTCATTTTCGAACCTAGTAATTAACCATGCTTACTGACTTTTTAACCCATAAAGATGCATTTGTTATTATACAGCGACTTTGTCTATAAGTCAGAAAAAGCCTTTTTTTTACAACCATGTAGCCGTAAAGACATGTAGTCTCTTATTAGCTTCAAACTATTCATTTCATCTTCGTCAACAATGGTAAAAACGCGTTTTTATTCGGTTTTTGTCTCGGGTACATTACCACAAACTGATTTTCTATCTTTTACGTGGGTAACTAGCATATTTTGTCCTAGACATCTACCAAATACATCAAATATTAATGCACTTTATTCATTAAAAACGTGTCATTTGGTGCCTCATAAATAAATTTTAAAACATTTTATCTAGACAAAACTATGGACTTTTAGGCTGGTATTCTTTGCTTCCAGTATTTGATTAACTTATGGTAATTAGCGATATTAATATTTTTATTTATCATAAAAGTTTTCTTTACCATTGAATATTTAGACCAAAGGGTCACCAAAGTATCCAAGCAGCACAGTTTAATCAATAAGCTCTACACAGTTTCTGCCATCCAGTTTAGTAATTTGTCATATTCTCTGTCGTACGCATCACTCGATTTCTTCGGTAGAAAGTTTTATGTTGCTTTTTCCGCTTTTTTTGCAATTTTGTCAGAAATTTTAAAACATTTCGGCATTTGTAAGTTTGACAGCTTGGAATACTTGATTTCCCCTCAAGGATTATAAGCCAACTATTATAAAAAGAAAATGTTAAAATCAAATTTAAGTTTTTGCATCTTTTAAAGTATTTACTTGTATGATATAAAAGTTTGTATATACCACGGGCCCAGTTGGCTTTATCTGGGCCGCGGGTATTAATAGATGTGTATTGCCCTCGGGCAACTTACAAACCTTTGGGCCAGAGGCCTTTGAGTTTGTAAGAACGTCACCCTCAGGGCATAAACATTTACTTAATACCCTTAATACATAAATAACTAAAAAAAAATATTTTTTAATTTTTTGCAATAAAAATTAGGGAAATGGGAATTTTGCCTTTCTATTGTTTGTACTTATATTATAATGTAATACATATCCCAACAAAAATACTGACGTAAAAATAGGTGTAGTAAGATAGTAAATAGTAAGGTAAAATGGAAAACAAACATATTAAAATAAAAAAAAACCAAATCGAACAAACTTAGTATATTAAAGGGTTTGGACAAGGGTTTTTGTGAGTCAGTGGAAGGAAATCATAATAAAGCAATAAACTTAATAAATAAATTTTGGCATAATAATTGTTAAAACAAGGTCTAAGTTCTGGCAGATTGTGCAGCTCATTGGCATACGCTAACTGGTCTTACTTCTAACCCTGAACTTTACCAAGCATCAGTATAACTGCTAGCATCTAAACAAGAAATCGGTATAATCAAATCTCAGAAGCCAAGACCATTTTAACAATTGGATAAAAAATAAAGTCCTCTCTTGTTCAAATGGCACTAAATCCTTCTGGTCCTTTGCTAAGAACATTAGTCAAAACTTTTGCAGAAATTCATTTACACCCCAGTAATCTTTGAAATTATACCCTTGATCCTGCCGTTAATCTTCCTCTTTCGATAGTTGCTCCTGTTCCTAATAATGTGTCCGATATTATTTTTAAAATCAAACAGATCAGGCGTATCCTTTTTCTCTTAATACCAAAAAAATCGCCTGTACTGGCTGGCATACCAGCAATCGCCTTAAAAAAAGTGAGCTTCTGAGTTTGCACCTATCTTAACTCACCTCTTAAGGATATCTAATAACTGGAGCATTTTTCCGGAGAATTGGAAAGTTGTACGTGTGCAACCTGTCCCCAAGAAAGGATCCAAAACTCTCCCTTCTTACTATAGACCCATATCTCTTCTTTCCGTTGTTTGCAAAGTAATGGAAAAATTCATAAATTCCCAAATCTTAAAGTATCTGGAAAAACACAAAATCTTAAATGACAGACAATATAGATCCCGTCACAGAAGATCCACAACTGATCATTTTTCTTTGTCTCACACAACTAAAACAAGTCCGTTGAGTTTCTTGGTGAATCCCAGATCGTTGCTCTTTACATGCCTAAAGCTTTTGCTACTTAACAAACTTCCTTTCTACGGTCTTCCATTCAAACTTTGTTCTTGGCTCTTCAGTTTCCTTTCTGAGTAACGAATATTAGTTATTGTAGATGATCATTCTTCCAGCTTCTATCAAATTAATGCTGGGGTGCTCCAGGACTCATTACTGGTGCCAACTTTGTTCCTTCTTCACATCAACGGTCTTATCTTTTTCACAAGCAATCCTATTCATGGTTTGCTAACGATAGTACCATCCACTTTAATATTCAATTACTTAAGCCACCCAGGAAGTCTGATTTCACAACACTTTCACAAGACCTTAAACTAATCTTGGATTGGGGCGACAAAATTCTTGTCCCGTTGAATGATTTTGAAACACAGTCATGTGCCAAAGTCTGCCAATTTTCTTATCCGGTACATATGAGTGACCTAGTTCTGCAGAACAAAACATCATTTATTCTTGTGGATGTTACTTTTAAGAATAACCTTAACTGGCACAAATAGAAAGTATTTCTCTCATTCTAATCTGTATATTCTGCTTGTATTCCTAATCAAACCCTCTTTAGTCTGTTGTTATCATGTTTGGGGAATGATGTCTCCTACAAAACTTAGAATTTTTGACTCCATTCAAAGACGAGCTGTTCGTCTTAATAATGATCCAACACCTACAGAAAAGCTTCCTTCTCTTGCCCAACGACGCGACGGTTGTAGGGGATCTGTCGCTCTCATATAGGTATTTTTACGGCTAAATAGAAAGTTTTTAAAACCAAAAAAAAAATGTGCTATTAACGCAGATTGGCCGAAAATCCCTTCATTATTTTACAATTATTGAATTTTTGAAAGCTCTTTGTATCCTGAAGATACCTTATATATGTGACTCGATATGCTATTAAGCAATAAAATGACTTTTCTCCATGTATTTTGTCCGTTCCCCGGACAACCTGTGCGGCCTGTACCTGGCTGCAGGGCCGGCTCGCTGATTAGAGGTCCGCTTGTCCGTTCCGCCCCTTCCCGACGCCTGATCGTGCTCACGGCGACCACCACCACGATTTATGTGAATTAAATTCCCCTGCAAAATTATACCCACAATACCACTAATATTTTTTTAATGTCTTATCTATAAAGCAAATATGGACTACAAAAGGGACGAGAGAGAAAGCGAATTAAAGGGAAAGAGAAAGAAATGAATGAAGCGTAATAGAGATACTTTTTATAGAGCCATAGCAAGCTATACTGAAACACAGGTCAATATAGAAAGAGAAAAGTAAAAAAAATCCTTACTACTAAACTATCAATGAATAAGTACATATTAGGTATGTAAATGGATCAATATATAAATATTTTACAATTTTCTCAATTATTTTAGAAAGAGTTGTTAATAAATTATTTGGTCCAAAATTAGAAAGAGTATCACAATCTCCTCCTTTATGAACAAGAATAAGTACAGGAGCCTTAAAACATTTAGGACATTATGTAGTAAATCTTTATCTGCCAGTACCTTAAGACCAATAAGTCTGATGCCGTTCGTGCTAAAGACCCTAGAAAAGTTGCTTGATAGGCACATCAGGGAGAACGAACAGACCTCTACACAAGGACATACATGCATAATGCATACACAGCAGGTAAGTCTACAGAAACAGCATTACATGAACTTGTGGAAAAGGCGTGGAAAAGGCCGAATATGCTCTCAAATACAAGGAGGTACTAATGTGTGCAGCAGAAGGAGCGTTTGACAACACGTCCCTTATATCTATCTCAAACGCATCGAAGCGCAGAGGGATCGACGCAACAAGCTGCAGGTGGATAGACAGCATGCTTAAGAGCAGATTAGTATATACTTCAATTATTTAAGAAACTCTTGTAGCTCGGGTTGAGCAAGGATGTTCGCAAGGGGAAGTTTTGTCCCCACTGCTATGGAACCTTGTCATGGACGACCTACTAAATGTCTTTCAACTGGAAGGGCCCTGGAATATGCAGACGATCTTGTCATTATGGCCCAAGAAAAATTTAACAACTCTGTTAGGGATAAAATGCAACAGGCCCTAAGTGCAGTCACCAGATGGACAGGAAAGGAGGGACTAAACATAAACCCCTCCAAATCAGCCATAGTTGCCTTCATCAAAAGAAGAAATCTAGAAGACTTAGGACCCCTAAACCTACGAGGTGAAACAATCAAGATTGCGGGAGAGGTAAAATATTTGGTTGTCATCCTAGACTCTAAACTTATCTGGGACCAACATCTCAACATCTCCGGTAGTGAATCAAGACGGCTTCCAGGAAGAAGAAGAAGATCTGCTAGTACTTAAAATATAGGTAGTTTTTATAAATTTAAATGGTCAGTTAAAACCTTATATATGGTCTAAATATTTTTTTTATATATTTTATTGCATAAAACTATTGTCTTGTCTTTTTCTCCTCTCAATATTATATAATTTATTTTTTTTAATATTATCATAGTTTTATTTTTATTCTGTTTGGTCAAAAAAATATATAATATTATATGACAATAAAGCAAATTTGTTATAAATATTATTGTTATTATAATTCTTATTATTATTATTATGACTTATGCATAGTTAATGGCAGATTGATTTTTTTTTCACAGAATTTAAATGTCATATTACATTATTTTAAATTTTGAAATTTGATCGTATTTTTCTGCTCTGCTATCATAACTTATCGTTCCAGTACGTCGTAATAGTGATTAGATTTTTGAGCTACCGGAAGGTTCCTACTTAACTCTGTTTAACAAAAACTTTTAACGTGTTTACCTTCTTTGTATTATTTTAGCAAGCTTAGGAAACAAACACAAATTATATTTGATTTCGTCCCTCTTGAACTTTGAATTACATAGAAGGTTAGGATTTGCTTAGTAACTGCGGCAAGACATGCGTATTTCCCATCCCAATTAAAAAAGAATTTTCCCAGGGCATAAAATTATAGAGATAGTGACAATGGCCATAAATAATTCAGTGGCGCGCGGAATTCATGACCAATAAATAACCGATTAGTAATCGCTAAAAAACTCGCACAAATGTCGTTCGAACATCGGAATTCAATCGGGATAATACGGCTATGGATTCGATTATGTTCAAATTAGTGATCGAAATAAACGAGCTGCTAGTGAGAGAGTACACCATAGATATATAAGCAAAGGGAGATATAACTTCTTCATAAATTGGTTTTTTTGATCAAAAAATTTTAAAAA
>JAHBCN010012584.1:0-26315 GCA_019359885.1 Listronotus oregonensis
AAAAAATCTTTATAAAAAAGTATAAAAATTTTTTATAAAAAACTGAAAAATACTTTAAAAAAAAAACGGAAAAAAAAAAGACCAAATTTTATTCACCAGCGTTTTTTCGAACCAGAGTAAAGTTTCAAAAAGGATAAAGGGTTTTTGGGAGGTATTTCAGCGTTCCAAATTATGTTACCTCTGTATAATATCCCCCTTTTCCCATTGAACCTTCTTCGATAAAATAACATACCCAAACCCTTTTGTCCCCCCCCCAAATATTTACTAAAAACCCCCCCATCTTTGTCCTTTTGTGTATTTTTTTTCATCAAATCTTTTTTTTGAGGCCTGTATTCCCTGTATACCTTTAGTACCCCATTGTAAAAAAAAAAAACACTTTTTATCGGTGAATATTATATTTTCCAACAAAATCGGATTAAAATAAAATTTTGGGACAAACCCAATGCGTTGTTTTTTTTTGCTTTTGTTAAAAACGGTTTTACTGCTCCCGGGGGTTCCCAATTCGGATATTTGCCTTATTCTTCGCCGTGCCTTTCCCCGATCCGATGCTGGGAAATTGCTTTCCGTTTTTGTTAAATACAAATTTAAAGGGTTTGGGTTTTTCTCAAAACATTAACTAAATTATTGTCTTGTTCTTGATTCGATATTTGGGGGCGCCCACTTTTAGCCCTTCTCTCAAAGTGTTTTCCTGCCTTTTTTTTTAAAAAAATAATAGTACTCTTTGGGATGTTAATTTTGCCCCCCATCCCTTTCTGGCCCCTTCTGCTCGTATAATGAATAATTAATATTTTTTCCCCCAAAAATTTAAAGGGTTTGGGGTTTTTTAAAAAATATTTTTAGATACTGACAACGGACACCTGTTTCATTATTGGGTTTTTTTCCGGTATTTTTATTCACAAAAAAGGGGGGAATTTTTTCAAAAAAGGGGAAAAAAAATTCCCAAGTTTTAAAAGGTCTTTCCTGTAAAACATACAGAATTTGTGATCATTCGCAACAATAATGAAACATAACAATAATGTTTTTTATAAAACTATAAAGCGAATTTTTTTTTTTTTAAAAAATAAATAATCGGGGAAAGGGGATCCAGCAAGAGTTAAAAAATGTGCTTCTGAGTTTGCACCCGGCAATTTCTTATGACGGGGTTTTTTTTTCCGGGGGCTAAAAAGCACTGTGAACCAACCCCCAAAAGAAATTTTCAACCCCCCCTTTTAAAATTTTCATATTTGTTTCTCAGTTGTTTGCGGTCAGGGAAAAAAAAGTCATTCTCAAATTTTTAAGAAAACCAAAATTTTTAAAAAAACCATACAACGGTTCTGTCACAAGTCCCTTGAGTTCTCTTTTAAAACCCAAATCTTTTTTGGGACATCCAAGGCTTTTACTAGGTCTGGTGGGTTTCCATCTAAAAAACCTTGAAGAAAAAAAAAAGCAAAGGGGGTTTCGGGGAGTTAATTTTAAAGTATCGCTGTTTAACCTTTTCCCCACAGGTTCGTTTCTCCGGAAATCCCCAAAAATGTGCGTTTTTCCCCCTTCCACAAATACACCCTTTTAAAAAAAAATTGGTTCCTAAACGTTTAGTAGTACTAGGGGGATTTTACTTAATACATATTTGAAAAATTATATAGCCTCTTATTTTACGTTTTTAAATAGAGACTTGGGAAATATTCTAAGCAATTCTGTGTTAACCAGTATTTTATCTATTAACATTTTACAGCTTCATAATAATAACATTATATACATCTCATACTAAGTTAGGATAGGGAATAAATTTAACCTCCTTATCATTTTTTTTATTTTTTCTATGAATTACTCTACAAATATTTGTTTCAAAATTACAAGATTTTAATTTTTTTTCAATAATTTTTCATATTTTATTGCCAGAATGAGGATCTCCGAAACAGAAGAGATAAGTGGGTATTTTAAAATTTGGCAAAGTTGCGTATTGGGAAACTCAATAAAACACCGTTAGAACATTGAAGTTATCCTTTGTACCTCTGGAAATATGGCGAAAAAACTGAAATTTTTCGATTTTCGTTTTTATTTTTTACTAGGTAATTTTTTAAAATAAAAAAAACTAAAAATACATTCACATTTGAAAATTTTTTGGGGCTTTATGTATTGGTGGGGTCAATTTTTTGACGTTTCGTTTTTTGTTAAACCATCATCAACTTTATTTTTTTTGATACGGACCTGGGTTTCTTTTGTTTTTTTTAATTTTTATCCCAAATTTCAAAAATGTATAACACTTTTCTCTTATGGAAAATATGTTTATTTAACAGAAAATATCAAGTGTTATACATCATTGTAATTGGGATTTTAAACTGCTTTAAAAAAATGCAATAAACAATTTAGGGCCGTATTTAAAAAAATAAAATTGATGAAGACGAAAAATAAACGTCGTAAAAAAACTTAACTTCGTCAATTTATGAAGCGCAAAAAGTTTTAATAAGAATGTATTTTTAGATTTTTTCTAATTTATGAAATAAACTTATAAAAAAATAAAAACGAACATCGGAAATTTCGGCCATGTTTCTAAAAGTACATAACAAAACTTTAATTATACAACGGTATATTATTAAGCTCCCTAATACGCCAAATTTAAACTACCCATGTGTCTCTCACCGTTTCGGAGATCCCCATACTAACCCCCCCTTTTCTTCGACACGCTGTTTTTTTTTTTTTTTTTTTTTTATATATATATATATATATATATATATATTATATATATATATAAAATATATATATAAAATATATATATATATATATATATAAAAAAGTATTACTTCGTTTTAAGGCAGTTAAAAAAAACACCTGTTCTCTATTTTTCCCCCTAAACTCTCTCCCTAACGCGTTTCGCCCCCCTTACGGGTCTCGTCAGTAGGGATTGGGGAAAGCACAGTGAACAACATTTTTGTAGACGTATGTGTATATAAGTGTTTTAAAATTTTTTATTATTAATGGACAGATTTCCTTCTAGGATGTATAAACACTGATGAAGGGGTTTTGCCGAAACGTTTGTTATTAAACAATATAAAAAATTAAAAATAACCTTTTAATTTCAAAATAAATGTGAACCAAAACTCCCAAGAAATTAAATTGAAGAATATATGTTAATGGTTCAGAAAGCAAATAATCAAAAAAAAAAATATATATATATATATATATATATATATATATATATATATATATATATATATATATATATATATATATATATATATTAAAATAGATATATAGATAATAAGGGAATAAAACTTTGGTAATAGGTATATATTTTTTTTTATTTTAAATGCGGTTTCGTTATAACGAAACTTAATAACACACTAGAATATCAAGTTTCAAGAAAAACAACCCAAATAGATCAGAAAATTCTAAACATAATAAATAACAACAGATAAATTAATTAACAAAATAAACTTTAAAAAACTTTCTTTTACTACACAAGTCTTAAAGAAGGCCAAAAACTATTATTCTTTACCTTTCTTGGGTTCCTGTTCGAATAAATTTGCACGGATTCTAAACTTCTGCAATGATGAAATTAAAGAAACTTTTAAAACAGTTAACACCCTTTCTTCTAACTTGGTAAACAATAAAGATACAATTAACGTGACTAAAAAGAGCGGTGTATATAAGTTAAATAGTGACACAAGTCAAGCTACCTGTGGGTAGAATTTCCCGACCGTTGAAGTCAAATTTAAAAAAACACCTTAACCAACCATTAACTTCATCATTTGGTTTTCACATTAAGTACAATGACCACCAATTTTTGTCACCAAATAATTGCAAAATATTACATAACATTAACCATTAAGGATTAAGACTAAACCTTTTTGAAGATCTGGAAATTGCAAGGAATTCTTCAATAAGCCCGAATTGTCTAAATACCCTGGTCACTTCTACGTATGTTTTCAAACCAATATTTCGAAATTTTCTTATTAAACATAGACACAAAAGTTCGTCTACTTAAATAAATTAATTTTATAGATGATTCTGTTTGTACAACGGCCTGGATTGTCAGGCTATAGGCATACAAAAGTTTTTTTTTTAGTTTTTTGCAAATTCCTTTTCTTTTTTTTTTCTTATGATTATTTTATATTATTGTTTTAATATGTATGTCTAACTGTTTGTAAATTTAAAGTGCTTATCATATTTAATGTTTATATATTTTTTGTCATATGACTGAGTTTCTGTAATTTTGACAAGTAAGTGAAATTATTTCATTTTATTTAAAAAACTGTTTATTACCTTACTTTTAGTGTCGGTCCTGATGATGGCCTATTTTGCTTGAAAGTGCTCAACAGCATTTAAAATTTATATATATATATATATATATATATATATATATATATATATATATATATATATATATATATATATATATATATATATATATATATATATATATATATATATATTTTTTTTTTTAAGTGATCAATGTTTTCCGGCCTATCTTTATAAATTTTTTTTTTTAAACCCCCCACAAATAAAAGCCCAAAAGGGTTTAAATCCGGAGACCTGGCAGGCCATTCAATAGCGCCCCTTCTCCCTATCCACCGATTTGGAAATTCTCGGTTCAGGAACTGACGCACCTGCAAACCAAAATGTGCGGGAGCACCATTTGTTGGAACCAAATGTTTTCTATTTGGATATAAGATTTCTAACTGTGGAATGACATGTTCACCCAAAAAATTCCAAATAAAGTTCTGATGTAAGATTTCCGCAATAAAAAAAGGTCCGATAATATTATGACCTATGATACCTGCCCAGACATTCACTTTTTGTGGTCTTTGCGTGTGTGCTTCGGCCATCCATCGGGGTTGACTGCAGACCAATATCTACAGTTATGTCTGTTGACAATACCATGAAATAAACCTAGCTTCATCGAAAAGGGGAATATTTTGAAAAAAATTATGCTCAACATTGCACCTCTCCATCATAATTTCGCAGAACTCTGCACGTCTATCGAAATCATCCTCTGTAAGTTCCTGAACCAAATGAATCTTAAACGGACAATTTTTTCACTTCCAAATAAATTTTTGACAGACTGGTAAGTAACATTTGATCCAGTCCATATTGGCGAAGCGATTGGTGGGATTCTCTTGAACATGCCAGTAAAATATCTATTGCCGTATCACCACCAGTAGCTGTTTTCGGTCGGCCTGATTTGGGTCTGTGATTTTCACTTCCCGTTTCGTTAAATTTCTTAAGCAATTTACTTACCCAAAAGATTGAGTAATTGGGGTAGATTCGGATAAATATGATTAAATAAATCACACACTTCGCTTGTGATCTCTTGCGATCACCGTATCCAATCATCATAAGTATCTCAATTTTCTCTTTTCAGTTAAAGCCATCGTTCTACTAATTAAAACGACTACTGTTGTAATTAGAAATTTGACACAAAATGTCATTTAAGTCAACTGACATTAACAGATAAGTACCGGAAAACATTGATCACTTAAAAATCAAAATTAGAAATCAAATGCGTGATCAGTTTGACAGATAAACACATAAAACTGTATACCATTGAAATTGGCTTGAAAAGATCTATTCGAATACATAAAAATATACGGGGGGTTTTCCCTTTAAAAAACCTAAGTTGATACTACTTTTTTGGGTTTCCCTGTATACTTTGGGAAAATGAAATTACATTTATCTGACGCCTTTTTTAAAATTGTGTTGCCAGCTAAATTTTCGTCGAAAAATTAAGGCGGCGAAAAAATTTGCAATATTCCAGACTTTTTTGACACCCTTTTTTTTTTTTTTTTTTTTTTTTTTTTTTTTTTTTTTTTTTTTTTTTTTTTTTTTTTTTTTTTTTATATATATATATATATATATATATATATATATATATATATATATATATATATATATATATATATATATATATATATATATATATATATATATATATATAAAAATATATAAAAATATATATATATATATATAAAATATATATATATATATATATATATATATATATATATATATATATATATATATATATATATATATATATATATATATATACATATACATATACCTGTTACCGAAGTTTCATTCCCTTCTGTTGTCGTTTACGGTAACATATTTAGGTATCATCAAGAAAAGCAAATTTTTTGCAAGGTAGTTAACAAATAAGTTCTGAGTGTACCCCCTTTTTTATTTTATTTAGTTTTTTTTTTAAAAATGGAGTCACAAAATAACGGACAAAGCCCCAAGACAAGTATATCGTGTTTCAGTTTACACCATGTAGATTCTGCAGTTAGTCAAATGTTTTTAAAAAATTAGTTATAAGGTATTTTTGGGGGGTTGCACAAAAAAATTAACAACGGTTAAGAATGTTTAACAAAACGTTATGTCACTGTTATTTAATGGTTTTTTGAAGGCAACCTGTCAAAATATGACATTTTGAAGCATTCTAAACCGTTGTTAACTTTTGCGCATCCCGCCAACAGAGCTTTCGCAATTACTTTTAAAAAAATAATTTAATTACAATTACCAATTACTAGCATGTGTGTTAAAAGTAATTCAATTAAATTTTTAAATTATTTAATTACTTTATAAGTAATCGAATTATTTTAAAGAAATTGAATTACTTAGGATTCGTGAAAATAATTACCAATTACGATTACATTATCCCATTAATTGATAAGTCAAATACATTTCCCCCGGAAAGTAATAAAAAATAATGCAATTACGGGGAAGTAATTCAATACGATTTTTAAATTATTGAATTAGCGATAGCTCTCCCCCCAATAATATATTAAATATGGTAGGAATTGTAAAATACCCCACGTTGCAAAGTTTTCATTGCAAAATAAGTATTCGGATCATAGTTTGGAACAACCTGTATAATTATATATATTTTAAAATATGGTAAAAGATCAATTAAAATAATGTAAAAGGGTTTTTTTAAGTCAACAGTTTTGCAGATATTTTTTTATTTATTCTATATAAACACATTGTGTTTCTATCGATTAAGGATTATACTTATTATTTGTTTAAAATAATTTTTATTTATTTGCAGAAAGGGCTAGAGTCAGAAAAATTTATCTCATATTTAACTCAAATTTTTAAGACCATGACTGTGATACTTTCTTTCCAGCATTGCCACCAAATTTAAGGAAAAAGGGGGTATGTGCACATTTATCTAATAATTTTATATTTTAGCATCATTTTGTAAAATCCTATTTACGTTACCAATATTTTACATAATTTTTTTTCGACCCAGATGTACCAGAAGGAATTAAGAGGAGCATGGAATTTAGTATGTTTTTAATGATATGAAAAATAAACCTATATGAAATACGAACCTATTTTTTGCATTTTTCTATAAAAAATATATAAAAGTGAATTTATTTTTTTGGGAAATTAAATTTTTTTTAAATTTAATACCGGGAACCAAATCACTAGCTACAATATTCATATATTTTATTTTTTTAAACTGTATTAACTACCAAAAAAGGTCTGTTAAAATATGTAAAATATTTCTGGATAACAAACAGATTCTAAATATAGACTTTAATTTTTTTAAACCTCATTTTTAATTTTTCAAAAGTGAAACAAAACTTATCATCAGATATTAGTCTATCTGCGCGAGTGTTTAACTTGGAAAAAAAATTGGGAAAAAAAATTCAGTAAGTCCAAAACAAGTTAATTTTATGAAAAATGCTTGGGCTAGTCGATAAGTTTTTTTGTCGCGCATTTTTGTAAAAAAAAGGCTTTATCGATGGTTTTTTAAAAAAACAAAAAACCCAAATTTTTTTAAAAGTATTTTTAAAAAGCCATATCAAGTTAAACCCAACTGTTTTAAATTTTTTTAACTTGTCGTTTGCGGGTATTAACTTTTTTCTTTTATTAAAATAAAACGTAACAATGTTTCTTTAATACATGGGTTATTTAAGGGAGTAGAGAGCAAATATACAGAATGCATCCCCCCCCTTTCCCATGCCCCCCACTCCAAGCCCCGCCCCTTGACCTTGAATGGCCACGTGTGCGATAGTCATATAACCTTGAATGGCCGATGTGCATTATGATATTTGTCGTTGAGGGCAGGTGTGCATACAAATTTGCCCTTGAGTTTAATAGTGCACGTGTGCGATACGTCATATAACCTTGAATGGCCAGATGTATGAGGCTGCTTCGCCCAGACGGTACCGATGTTGCGACAAGGGACCTTTTCCTTGGCCCCATATTATGTGGTTATTGTGGTTTGGGGGGGGGTATGGATAATAATATAAGCAGGTATTCATTAGGAAAGACATTTGTGTACCAAGCATCTGTTGTGGGTTTTTTTTATAAATATTATCAAAAAATCTTTATTTAAAAAGATATTATTCAGTTAATTTTTAAAATTGTATCTTTATTTTTTAATATCTAAAAAAAAACGTTATACAGGTTGAAAATTATACTTAAATCGGAAAATTCAGAAATTTTTTTTCCCTATGCAGGGTTTTACACAAAAATGTGACGAAAGGTTGCTTTGGGACATTTACGGGGAAAAAAGATAAATGACGCTAATGAGATAAAACGCATTAGAGTTGACGATAAAATTTAATAGTTTTTTGTCCATAAATGATAGTATAGTTTAATACTGATGAGATACACCCTTTCTAAATTTAAAATTATACTTAAATCGGAAAATTTAAATTTTTTTTATCCTAAAAATTAAACTGTGACGTGTTTATTGGGTTTTTTAGAATTGATTTCTAATTAACCATCTTTAAAAAGTAAACAATTTTAGAAAAATCAATATTTAACCCTAATTTTGTTAAAAATATTTTACCAAATAAAATTAAACTTGTAAAAATTTTAAACCCTTTGGGTATAACAAAGGCCAACTGTATTGATTTATCCTAAAAAAGGCATAAAGAGTCGAAAGTATTAGTACCACAAAAAAGGAATATCGTTTTTTTCATTTATACAGAAAGCAGAGGTTACGGGGAATTTTTGCCGCCAGTCGGAGGAGCGTAGTTCCAATTTTTTTCAGCGACGTTTTGTAGATGGCGCTGGTAGTAAAACGCGAAAATATCGTTTTTTTTCATTTATACAGAAAGCAGAGGTTATTACCGCTCTAAAATTTTTTTATCCTAACACCAAACTGGACGTGTTTATTAGGTGAATTGATTTCTAACTAACATCATTAGGGTAAACAATTTTAGAAAAATCATTTTTTAAACCCCCTAATTTTGTTAAAAATATCTACCCAAATAAAATTAAAACTTTAAAAATGTTAACCTTGTATAACAAAGGCCAACTGTTTTGGGATTTATCCTACAGCGCTGCATAAAGAGTCGAAAGTATTAGTACCACAGTAAAGCAAAAAATATCGATTTTTTCATTTATACAGAAAGCAGAGGTTACTGTACGCTCGCCGCCAGTCGGAGGAGCGTATTTCCCAATTTCTTCCAGGGGAGTTTTGTAGATGGCCGGGTAGTAACGCAAAATATCGATTTTTTTCATTTATACAAAAAAAGCAGATACTGTCCCCCTGCCGCCAGTCGGAGGAGCGTAGTTCCAATTTCCCCCAGCGACGTTTTTTTTAGATGGCGCGGGTAGTGGCATTGCCCCGCACGCTAAAGCATGGGGCGTCGTCTTTGGTTTGTTCAGTACGAAAGCCCTAGTGGTCCAATGGTAGCGCCTTTCCCCCGGGAAATACGAAGACCCGAGTTCGATTCTACCAGCTCCGAGAACTTTTTTTAATAAAAACAGATGTGGTTTGGCTTTACAAAATCAATATTTAAAAAATATTTTATTTTAAAACCCCGATGTTGGTACAGTGAAAAAAACAATATTCAAGAAAATACACGTGACGTAAACTGATGATGGTAGGAGGGGGAAAAAATTTAATTTAAGAAAATACCCCCCGGGCATAAGACCCTGATGGCATGGAGCGTGGAAATTCCACGAACAAAAACCCTTTTTAAAAAAGGGGCGTTTTTTTTCAAAGGAAAGCGGTTGGGATCAATTGGCGGCTTTTTTCAAAAAAAAGTCGGTCTTTCGAAATTTTCTATTTTCTCTCTTTTAACCCAAGTTTAAATTGTTTGGGCTTTCTTAACTAGTATTTTATGTGTTTTTAGGCTGGTTCAATCATATATAATGATTATTTTTAGCATTACAATTGTCATTTATTGTAGTCATCGCCAGAAGCCATCAACTTTAGTCGATTAAAGTTAATTTCAAACAGAAAGCCAATTTTCCGAAAGCAATTAAAAACGCATTAATTATACTGACTCATTTTTTTTTTATAATATTCTTAATGGAACTATAACAAATAAATTTCATCAATAAAACTAATTTAAAAAAAGGGGGTGGTTTTAAACTTTGGTATGGTTCTTTAATAGAAAATTAATTTAATTAATTCAGATCTTTGATGGGGAACTTAGCCTTATTTTACACCTATACAAATAGTTTTTTTATCGCAAGTGAATTACCTATTAAAAAAAAGGGTGGTATTTAACCTTTTCGGTATGGTTTTTTAAAATGCGGGGGAAAAAGAAATTAATTTAACTAAGGTCTAGACTTTGGATAGAACTTAGCCCTTATTTTACACCTATACAAATAGTTTTTTATTATATTTATTATTATTTTTTGTTCTCATTAAGTCACTTGCTGTTAAAAATTATAATTTTCGAATTGTTTGCTAATTTTTATATTGGAAGTAATAAAAACACAAAAAATTCTAGGATAAGACTTTAATTTTTTAAAAAAGGGAAATTTTTTAATTTATTATTTTTTTTCAATTTAAACAAAGTATTTTGGGTTAAGAACTTAAAAAACAATGAGGTGTGGTCTCGAGCAAAAAAGGATTGAAAGTCATTACCAACACAACCCCCTCGAAAAATGAGGTGTGGCCTCGAGTTTTAGTACAAAAGATGGTGTTACGGAACAGAAATTAAAATACGTTCGGTTGAAAATTATACTTAATCGAAAAGTAGCTTTTACATGGGGGAAAAAATGCATAAATGACGCTAATGAGATACGCATTAGAGTTGATGATAAAAATTTATAGTTTTTTGTCCATAAATAATAGTATATTTAATATTGATAAGATACACTTAAATTAAATTATTTTTTAAATGAACTCTTTCAAACCCAAATTGAAATATTTTAATATATTTTTTTTTTAATAATATGCCCTTAATACATAATCAGAAAACTATTTAAAATTTTTTTTTCATATTTTGTTAAACTTAAACTTAAAAAAACAGCTTAAATTTTTTCAATATTCAACAATCATAACAATACTCTTAAATAAAAAATTTAGCCTGTTTTTTTTTTACACAAAAAAAATATATATATATATATATATATATATATATATATATATATATATATATATATATATATATATATATATATATATATATATATATATATATATATATATATATATATATATATATATATATATATATATATATATATATATATATATATATATATATATATATATATATATATATATAAATTAAATTTTTTTTTTTTAAATGAACTTTCAAAGCCATGCGAAATATTTAACATATTTTTTATTTTAATAATATGCCCTTAATACATAATCATAGAAAACTATTTACAATTTTTCCATATTTTTGGTTAAACCTAAACTTAAAAACAGCTTAAATTTTTCATTATTAAAAATCTATAACAATAGCTCAAATAAAAAATTCTAAGCCTGTGTATAAAATTCAAAAGACATGGGGTACGGTCTAGGTGAAATAGCAAAGAAAATTTCCCTCAAAAAAAGGAATTTATTTGGATATGGGAATGTCGCCACATAAATTTTTTTTATTAAAAAAAAAATAATAGCTCACAAATGTATTTTTTAGTACAAAGAACAGAAATCAGTTTAACCCAAACCTTATTCGCGTTACATTTTTACTTTATGAAAAAATGTTATATTGTAAAAAGTTTCAGCTTACTGACTTTTATAATATGCCAACCCAACTTTGAGTGTTTTCTAAAAAATAAAAAAATTCCCCCATTTCCCAGGACTTAGAAAAAATTTTTGAACTTATGAATTAGAGTACGTAAATTAT
The DNA here is from genome assembly GCA_019359885.1 of Listronotus oregonensis. Taxonomy (NCBI): domain Eukaryota; kingdom Metazoa; phylum Arthropoda; class Insecta; order Coleoptera; family Curculionidae; genus Listronotus; species Listronotus oregonensis. Next base: position 12,039 of record JAHBCN010012584.1, read on the forward strand.
TAAAACAGTTATGCTGAATATTTTTGTCTTATAATTTTTTATACAAATAGTTTTTTTATCGCAAGTGAATTACCTTAATTTAAAGAAAGGGTGGTATTTAACCTTTTTTCGGTATGGTTCTTAAAATGCAGGGAAAAAAGAAAATTAATTTAACTAAGGTCTAGATCTTTGATAGGAACTTACTATTTTCACCTATACAAATAGTTTATTATATTTATTATTATTTTTTGTTCCCACAAGTCACTTTTTAAAAATTATAATTTTTTTTGAATTGTTTGCTTTAAATTTTTTTATTGGCAAGTAATAAAACACTAAAAATTCTAGGATAAGACTTTAATTTTTTAAATAGAATTTAATTTATTATTTTTTTTTATTAAACAAAGTATTTTTGGTTAAGTAACTTAAAAACAATGAGGTGTGGTCTCGAGCAAAAGGGGAAATTTAAAGTCATTACCAACAGTACCTTTTTTTGATAAAATCAAAAATAAAAAGTTTTTTCTTCAACACTTTTTCCGTGGACATACTACAAAACAGGGTTGTGATTTAATAACGGATAAATTCAAAAAAAGGAGGTATTTCTTTTTTGAAAAATCCTTGGACACGTCGATTTTATTTTTGGATCGGGCATATTTTGACATCAAATGTAGATATACAGGGTGTCGCAAGAAAGTTTGACAGGAAAAATATTTTTTTCTTAAATGGAACCCACTGTATATTTTTGCATTTTTGGATTCTCCCGAAAATTCTGGACACTTTTTATGTATAATGTCATATACCTATCTTCAACTGTTCACGAAATAATTACGTTTAAATAATAATAATTATAACACTTTATTGCAACACAAATTGATTAATTATATTCCACATTTTTGAAATTTATTTTATCAAATGCTGGAAGTGGCCGCCATTAACAGCATCTCAAATCAGCATGAACCATTTATAACCAGTCATTTCAATTACCTATACACCTCTGTTTGTGAATATTTGACATAGACTTCAAATAAGTGTCAATTATTTAAAAGTTTCAACTGTATTGGTAATTGAAAATAATTACAATGCGTTTAACTGAGACTCAGAGAATCGAAATATTAATTATGCTTGGCTGTGGTGAGAAAACTAGAACACACAACGAAGTTCGAATTATGTTCAACAATAAATATCCGAACAGAGAACCTGTAAGTCAGTCTACAATCAGTAGAATTGGGGCTAAGTGGAGAGAGACTGGAACTGTTAAGGATATTGGCAGACCAGGAAGGGCCGGCGTTCCTAATGATAAAAAACTGGATATCCTGGTTTCATTACATGAAAATCCGAACCTCTCAAGTACTCAACTCGCTTTGGATAATACGCTTCATAGATCGACTGTAACAAAATTTTTAAAGAAGGAAAAGTGGCACCCTTATAAAATGCAATTACTTCAAGAGCTACTAGAAGATGATCCAGATCGCAGAAACAGTATATATATATATATATATATATATATATATATATATATATATATATATATATATATATATATATATATATATATATATATATATATATATATATATATATATATATTTTTTTTATATATTAATATTTTTTTATTTTTTATTTTTATTTTTTTATTATTTTTTTTTTTATTTTTAATTTGGTTAACCTTTGAAATTTTTGTAGCTTATTTAATAAATAAAACTCTGTTTAGTATAATATGCGTTTATTTTAATGATACTCTTAACAAAATATAAAAATAGCTATACTACATTAATACAAAAATAATTTAAAAACAATAAGAGTCTTAAATTACCTAAATTACTTTTATTAGATGAATTTATTTGTTATAGTTCCATTAAGAATATTATAAGAAAAAATGAGTCATGTATAATTAATGCGTTTACTTTAGTGTCTTTCGGAAATTGGCTCTTGCTCGTTTGAAATTCCAACTTTACATCGACCGTAGAAGATTTGATGGCTTCTGGCTGATGACTGCAATCAATGACAAACACAGGATTTTTAAAATATTCTGTTAAATCCATCATAGGATCGCTTGTTTCACGTCCATAAAAACTGGACTGGAAATTTTCATAGGCATAATAGGCTGAGGCATACAGTTTTTTCGAAAAATCAAAGTTCCATCTTTCGTATGGGTATACTGTAGAATTTAGGTAAAGTCTAAGATCACTTATATCAGCAGAAGTAAATTGAGTTGCATCCATTTCTCTGTTATCAATATTGTTATTACTTTGAAAAGAAATATATTTTATGTGTTTTTAGGCTGGTTCAATCATATATAATGATTATTTTTAAGCATTACCATTTTACACTTAAAAATAGTTTTTTGGAGGTATCGTATAATATGTAAAAAAATATCAAAAAAACTGTTTGAAAGAAAAGGTATTCTTATACCTATATGTAAAAAAATATCAAAAAAAACTTTTAACAAAAATATCAAAAAAAACTGTTTGAAAGAAAAGGTATAAGAAGTTGAATTCTCTACAAAAAATATCTCATAAAATTTTCTATATCTCTCTTTTAACACAAGTTTAAATTGTTTGTCTTTTTAACTAGTATTTTATGTGTTTTTAGGCTGGTTCAATCATATATAATGATTATTTTTACATTACAATTGTCATTGATTGTAGTCATCAGCCAGAAGCATCAAATCTTCTACGGTCGATGTAAAGTTGGAATTTCAAACGAGCAAGAGCCAATTTCAAAGACACTAAAGAAACGCATTAATTATACATGACTCTTTTTTTCTTATAATATTCTTAATGGAACTATAACAATAAATGCATCTAATAAAACTAATTTAGGTAATTTAGACTTTTATTGTTTAAATTATTTTGTATTAATGTAGTATAATAGATTTTTATATATATATATATATATATATATATATATATATATATATATATATATATATATATATATATATATATATATATATATATATATATATATATATATATATATATATATATATATAATATATATATATAATATATATATATATATATATATATATATATATATATATATATATATACAGTATGTCCACGGAAAGGTGTTGAAGAAAAACTTTTTATTTTTGATTTTATCGAAAAAGCTACTCCCGATAAAAATGTTTGCTACTTCTAAGAGTAAGATTGAGATAGAAACATTTAACATATTTTATCAGGGTGTTCAGAAAATTGAAAAAACTTAAAATGGTACAAGAATAAAGTGCATTTATTTGATAAGATATGGAAATAAGTTACTAGGAAAAGTTGTTCAAAATTAAAAGGTAGTCTCTTATACCAATTTTTGAAAAAATCCGCCTAATTTTATTTATTTGTGATTAAATTTATTTTAATATCAATTTCTAATCAAATTTTTTGCTGTTAAGTAACATTTAAAGCTGACGATACTGCGGCTAATGAATTATAAAAGCCAAGTGTCAATAAAGCTTGTCACTATCAACGCCTACTAGTACAAAAATTTTAAATTAGTTAATTAATAATGAAATTTTAATTACAAATAAATAAAAGTGGGCCGATTTTTTAAAAAATTGGTATTAAAGACTACCTTTTACGTTTGAACAACTTTTTCTTGTAACTTATTTGTTGGTAATGACTTTCAATGCCCTTTTTGCTCGAGACCACACCTCATTGTTTTTAAGTTACTTAACCAAAAATACTTTGTTTAAATTGAAAAAAAAAATAATAAATTAAAAAAAAATTCCTTATTTAAAAAATTAAAGTCTTATCCTAGAATTTTTAGTGTTTTTATTACTTGCCAATATAAAAATTAGCAAACAATTCAAGAAAATTATAATTTTTTAACAGCAAGTGACTTGTGAGAACAAAAAATAATAATAAATATAATAAAAAACTATTTGTATAGGTGTAAAATAAGGGCTAAGTTCCTATCCAAAGATCTAGACCTTAGTTAAATTAATTTTCTTTTTTCCCTGCATTTTAAGAACCATACCGAAAAAGGTTAAATACCACCCTTTCTTTAAATTAAGGTAATTCACTTGCGATAAAAAAACTATTTGTATAGGTGTAAAATAAGGGCTAAGTTCCTATCCAAAGATCTAGACTTTAGTTAAATTAATTTTTTTTCCCTACATTTAAAGAACCATACCGAAAAAAGTTTAAATACCACCCTTTCTTTAAATTAAGGTAATTTACTTGTGATAACCTGGTGTGGAAACGCCTTCAAATTAATATTATGTTTTAACAGTTTGGTAGATGTAATTTTGGATTAATTAATTAATTAATTATCTTTGTTATGTATTCCTATTTATAAATAAAACTAATTTTTTCTAAGTACAATTTGATATTTTTCTAAAATCGTTTACTTTTAATGATAGTTAGTTAGAAATCAGTTCTAAAAACCCAATAAATACGTCACAGTTTGGGTTAAATTAATTTTAAAAAACAATAAAAGTCTTAAATTACCTAAATTAGTTTTATTAGATGCATTTATTTGTTATAGTTCCATTAAGAATATTATAAGAAAAAAATGAGTCATGTATAATTAATGCGTTTACTTTAGTGTCTTTCGGAAATTGGCTCTTGCTCGTTTGAAATTCCAACTTTACATCGACCGTAGAAGATTTGATGGCTTCTGGCTGATGACTACAATCAATGACAATTGTAATTCTTAAAAATAATCATTATATATGATTGAACCAGCCTAAAAACACATAAAATACTAGTTAAGAAAGACAAACAATTTAAACTCGGTGTTAAAAGAGAGAGAGATAGAAAATTTCGTATGAGCCTGGGAACTTTTTTTCCTTTGATAAAAGCCGCCAACCCTTTGATACAAGCCGCTTTCCTTTGATAAAAGCCGCCAACCCTTTGTTAAAAGCCGCTTTTGTTCGTGGGAATTTTTCCCACGCTCCCATGCCATCAGGGTCTTATGTCACGGGTATTTTCTTAAATTAAATTCTTTCCCACGCTACCATATCATCAGGGTCTTACGTCACGTGTATTTTCTTGAATATTGATTTTTCCACTGTACCATACCATCAGGGTCTTACGTCACGAGTATTTTCTTAAATATTGATTTTGTAAAGCCAAGCCACATCTGTTTTTATTAAAAAAAGTTCTCGGAGTCGTGGTAGAATCGAACTCGGGATCTTCGTATTGCGGGGCAAAGGCGCTACCATTGGACCACTAGGCTTTCGTACTGAAACAAACAACAGACGACGCCCCATGCTTTAGCGTGCGAGACAATGCCTACTACCAGCGCCATGCGCCATCTACAAAACGTCGCTGGGAGAAATTGGAACTACGCTCCTCCGACTGGCGGCGAGCGGTACAGTAACCTCTGCTTTCTGTATAAATGAAAAAATCGATATTTTCGCGCCTACTACCAGCGCCATCTACAAAACGTCGCTGGAAGAAATTGGAACTACGCTCCTCCGACTGGCGGCGAGCGGTACAGTAACCTCTGCTTTCTGTATAAATGAAAAAATCGATATTTTCGCTTTACTGTGGTACTAATACTTTCGACTCTTTATGCAGCGCTTTGTAGGATAAATCAATACAGTTGGCCTTTGTTATACAAGGTTAACATTTTTACAAGTTTTAATTTTATTTGGGTAGATATTTTTAACAAAATTAGGGGTTAAATATTGATTTTTCTAAAATTGTTTACTTTTAATGATGGTTAGTTAGAAATCAATTCTAAAAACCTAATAAACACGTCACAGTTTGGTGTTAGGATAAAAAAATTCTAAGAGCGGTACAGTAACCTCTGCTTTCTGTATAAATGAAAAAAATCGATATTTTCGCGCCTACTACCAGCGCCATCTACAAAACGTCGCTGGAAGAAATTGGAACTACGCTCCTCCGACTGGCGGCGAGCGGTACAGTAACCTCTGCTTTCTGTATAAATGAAAAAATCGATATTTTCGCTTTACTGTGGTACTAATACTTTCGACTCTTTATGCAGCGCTTTGTAGGATAAATCAATACAGTTTGCCTTTGTTATACAAGGTTAACATTTTTACAAGTTTTAATTTTATTTGGGTAGATATTTTTAACAAAATTAGGGGATAAATATTGATTTTTCTAAAATTGTTTACGTTTAATGATGGTTAGTTAGAAATCAATTCTAAAAACCTAATAAACACGTCACAGTTTGGTGTTAGGATAAAAAAATTCTAAATTTTCCGATTTAAGTATAATTTTCAATTTAGAAAGGGTGTATCTCATCAGTATTAAACTATACTATCATTTATGGACAAAAAACTATTAAATTTTATCGTCAACTCTAATGCGTTTTATCTCATTAGCGTCATTTATGCATTTTTTCCCTCGTAAATGTCCCAAAGCAACCTTTCGTCACAGTTTTGTGTAAAATCCTGCATAGGGTAAAAAAAATTCTGAATTTTCCGATTTAAGTATAATTTTCAACCTGTATAACGTATTTTTTTAGATATTACAAAATAAAGATACAAGTTTAATATTAACTGACAGCTAATATCTTTTTAAATAAAGAGTTTTTGATAATATTTATAAATAAAACCACAACAGATGCTTGGTACACAAATGTCTTTCCTAGTAATGAATACCTGCTTATATTATTATCCATACCACCCCCCCTAACCACAACTAACCACACTAATATGGGGCCAAGGACAAGGTCAAACACTTGTCGCAACATCGGTACCGTCTGGGCGAAGCAGCCTCTCGTATGCACATCTGGCCATTCAAGGTTATATGACGTATCGCACACGTGCACTATTAAACTCAAGGGCAAATTTGTATAAGCACACCTGCACCTCAACGACAAATATCATAATGCACATCTGGCCATTCAAGGTTATATGACGTATCGCACACGTGGGTGGCCATTCAAGGTCAAGGTCAAGGTCAAGGGGCGGGGCTTGGAGTGGGGGTGCATGGGAAGGAGTGGGGGGATGCATTCTGTATATTTGCTCTCTACTTAAGGCAAATGGTTTTAGACGCCCACAAATCAATCCCGCCTGACCAAATTTCGAAATTCTAAAAAAAAGTCCAAAAACACTTATGTAATAAAAAGGCCAACTTCCTATCCAAAAATCTCGGCCGCTTAAAGTGTTGAGATCTAAAATTAGATCAAGTTTATTTCCCAATTTGCTGTCCCACTCTTTTTTGACCTAAAAAGTTTTTTACTTATCTGACTATATTATTGAAAAAAAAAATATCTGTATTTATATACACTCATGGACAAAAATATCGAATAATCTCAAAATTTGCATTAAGACGCAATGCTAAGTGTCTGTACCAAAAATATTTATATTACCTCTTAGAAATTATCAAACAAGATGACTAAAATGTTAAGTATTAAAAAAGTACAATCTCACAGTTTTGTATTATTAAAACATTTGTTGTGTTACTGATAAACCCCACAGATTGTAGAAAGTTTTTAAGAAAAGGAATGCAATAGTAATTAAATGGCCGTTATTGATTAAAAATTGGTATCATTCTGTGGGGTCTATCAGTAACCCAACAATTCTTGTAATGATTAATAACTGTGAGATTGTTCTTTTTTAACACTTTACATTTTACTCACCTCATTTGATGATTTCTAAGCGGTAATATAATATATTTTTTAGGTACAGACAATTAGCATTGCGTCTTATGGAAAATTTTTAGATTATTTGATATTTTCGCCCATGAGTATAAAAAGATACATTAATACAGATGGATTAGTAAAAAATTTGCCAAGTCAACACAGAGTAGAACAGCAAATTGTGGACAGAATTTGGTCTAATTTTTAATGTCTGTGCTTTAGGAGGCCGATATTTTACGAGGAGGAATTTGACCCTTATTTTAGATAAGTGTTTTAAGTTAGATCTCTTTTTTCTGAGTTAATAAATATAAAAAATGGTAATTGTGCATTAGTTGGACTTCACCTATTTTTGTTCATAAAAAAAAACGAAAAATAAAGATATTGACATATTTTATTTAAATATTATTCTATTTTGCTGCAAATTTATGAATCTTTTAACAAAAATTTAAAAAAAATATGTGCTAATTTTTACTTTAAAAATAAAAAAAAATTGATTTTTTTTAAGTTTTTCGTTAATAAAATGCATCCATTTAAGTTAAGCAATTTCTGGTGATTTAATTTGTGTAAAAGTGTTCCTTACTGGTTGAGGATGACAATTGAAACCAGTGAGAAACTGGTTGAGAATGACAACCGAACTCAGTAAGAAACGGGTTGAGGATGACAACCGAGACCAGTAAGAACTTACTGACGGTGATGCTTACTCTATTTTTTGCACGCTTAAAACATTAAGTTGATTAGGAATAAAAAAAAATAGACAAAAATATATTGTTAGGTATATCAAACACCTTAATCGAATACCTAGCTGGTATACTGAGTTTCTATAAAAAGAAATTTATTATTTGTCATTAGTATCACATTTGTCACAAATTTATCTAGTTTAGCTCGTTCAGTTCGACTTTGCGTAAGATTTAATGCAACAAGAAGGTGAAGTCCAAACAAAAGTACAAAAAAGGCATCCAGCAATTCTTGATCTGGTGCAGTGTCACATTAAAAATATCACATTATTTTGGGAAGCAACCTTCTCCTTCCAGTAACATACAATAACTGTAATTGTAATACTATTTTAAACAAATTTGATTTATAAATAGGTCCATATTTATATTTCTGATACTTGAAAATTACTGATCGATAATTAATTGCTTACTGATCATTAATTTGTAAAGATCACTTACAGATGACATAATTTAACCAGTAAAGTTGCAATATTGCCTGAGCGTGTAAATAAGTTACTTTCGGGGTAGAACTAGATTTGTAGTCAGATGGGTAAAATGTACTAATTTTTTGCTTAATTAATAAAATTCTCCCTCGGAAAGTACCGGTAATTAGAATACTTATGTGAATTTATATAACAAATCTCTTACCTTTATGTGAAAAGACAACGGAGTCATGATATGGGAAAAGACATGCTAAAATATTTCGTGTAAATACACACTACGATCGTCAGGCTGGAACTTGGCCTGCGTGCTCCTAGATATTGGTTGTTGAAACCAGTAAAACTATTAATCCAAAATACAGGAGCTTGCCCTGGGCGCCATTGTTTCTAGCTACGACTCTGCTTGTCGATCACAAAAAGTAATAGAAATTTGTTTCTATTTCTTGCTAACTTATTTATGGAAAATTTTTATATTACCATACTTAATAAACAAGATAACAAATCTAAAAAATGCTTGTCCAAATGCATTAACCCAACTTCAAGGGAGACTGAACCTACATCTACTTTACTAAATTAATAATATTTTTACAACAAAAGGAAATATAACACTGTTAGTTATCAAAGTTTATTTAACGGATTATGTTTGAGTACCGCTCTCTTGTCAAAATACTGCAAAACACTACCCCTCCATGTACTATTAAAAAAAATTCCATTTGTTACGATGTAAGTACTTTATAACTTTTTTATTTGTAAATATTTTTTTATTATTTTATAATGGGAAAAAATGGGAAATAATTTTAGCCCAAATGTGAAAAATTACATCTCGTGGATGTCTCTTATTTTCTGCTTCACACAGTCGTGCTCCTTCCAACACATGTTTCATGACTTTTTGCAAAATCCCAGGTGTTATGGCACGGACTTCATTGCAAATGTTATCCCTTAGTTTAGGGATGGTTTGTCGCTTATTAACGTAGACTCTTTCTGTCAAAGAAAAACGTCTGGAGCGGTCAAATCCGGCGAGCGCGGTGGCCAAACAAAATCGCTAACAGAACTATTGTGCCCCTTGCAATATGAGCTGTGGCACTATCTTGTCGATACCATATTTAAGAATGGTTTGCCATAGTTAGCCTTAAAAAATTTCCAACATGTTTCTGTAATGGACAGCGTTGATGGAAGAAATATGGCCGAATACTCCTTTCGGACAAGACACCAAATCAAACAGTAAATTTAAGTGGGTGCAGCGTTCGCTGATGAACCATTCTTGAATTCTCCGTGGCCAAAATCCTACTGTTTTGCCTATTTACAAGCCCATTTAAATGAAATGAGGCTTCACGCTCTTTATCCAATTATAAATAAAATCGCGATTGTCTATAGCTTTTTGCTGTAACGCAACAGCATAATCATCAGCCTTATTTTTGGCACCAGCTGAATTTAAAGAAACGTCTTTGATAACCCAAGTTGTGCCAAACGTCTTCTCGTTGATGTTTCAGGACTCTCTTTCACGCCCTTCCGTATGTTCGACGGTGCGCGCTGTACGTGGTCTACCAGCAGCAAAAAGGATTCTTACTAAACTTGTTGCTAAAAATTAGCAACCAAGCAAATTTTTGTTGGCGCTAAGGGTTAAACCTGAATATTAAAATATCGGCGTTATGCACGCTGCGTCAGAATGTTTATAATAATAAATAATAAACTATTTTTTAATTGGAGTGTCAGATTCCGATTGAAAAATAAAATTTGATGATTTTTGTCCTTTGTTCTCTATGTATTGCTCCAGTTTAAATTCCCCAAGCCTTTTTTTACAAATTTTTAAAACAAAAGAAAAAATAAAATTATAAATAAAAAAGTTATAGCTGGTCATTATATGGCAAAGCACCCCAAATAAAAATGGGAGTGAGAATCCTCCAAGAAAATTAGGGCCAAAATAGGGTATAATCAATTATTGTATCAAAACAAAGACAATTTAAAAAATTCTGGATATTATTATTAATTTAACTTAAAATGCATAATTTAAAGCTAAAATTTTTGAAGCAAACACCATTTATTAAACCACGGCTTTAAGGCACAAATGTCTTTTACTAAGATAATAGTATCATAAATCATAAGTACAGTGGAACCTCGATATAACGAAATTAAAGGGAAAAAATTTGTTTTATGTATATTTTGCAATGATTCAAAATTCGTTATAAAGAGATTCTTGATATATGTATTCGTAATGTAAAGGTATATTTTACATTAGCTTTAGGAGCAGTCCTAGTGGATTTTCAAAAATCGTTAAATCGAGAAATTCGTTATATTAAGGCTCGTTATATTAAGGTTGCACTGTATTAGATATTTTAGCCTGCTTAGAGTTCATACCCAGAATAAAAGCTCCATACCTTACATATCTGCACAAGTATCCAACAAGGACAATCGATTTGAAAACAAAAGGGAAAGGAGTTAAAATAAAATTAGAAGAAAATTAATAATTCCAAGAGATATTTTGTACTCAAAATTTACTAGACTTAAGTATTAGCTTTTTGACCAGTTTAACAATTTGTTAGAAGAAATAAAAGGTATACTTAGATTAAGAATGTTTTTTTAGGACAGGCAAAAAGAAAATTAGATGCAGATTAAATTATTAATTATCACATAATTTGATTTACAAGTTCTAAATTTTTTACTAAATAAACCGCAATACAAGAGTTGAACTACTCCAATTTGAAGGCACAGAAAAGTTTATGTTTACAGAAATAATTAAAATAACCATATTATGATTAGAAGCCTTGATTGTAAAGGCTGACAGGGTATTTCTTTAAGCCGAAAGTTGCAAAAGAAGTTAAAACTAGGATACTAGTAATATAAATATTTCTGTTTCGGGTAACAAGTTTGCGGTTAGGAATTTCACGCAGAGTTAATACTAAAATAATATTTCTCAATCCATAGTACATTTTTTGGGCTTACAAATTTTTAAAAAAGGTTTATATATTTTTATTATAACCTTTTATCAGAAAAATATATGCTTATTAGAGTTATTATATTTTACCAATTGCATCATATGGTCCAATAAAATTAGATCGGAAAATAACAGTTATAACTCAAAATACAAAATTACTTTGATACTTTTCGAGCCGATTCTCAAATTAAAATAATAATTGCTTTCTTTCACAATTTTTTTAGAATCGTTTCGGTAAATCAGAAAGTTACTTATTAACAACAAATCTTGTTCAGAAAGAAGCAAGGGTGTAAGAAACACCTTTATGAAAAATTTATGATTTAAGTATTTACCATGTATGGACAATATTACCGAATTGGGTAATTATGAGCAAAAGGCCATGTTGTGTTTTATTAAATAGGAAGTGAAATTATTCCTCAGCACATCCACTTTAGGATTTACTCATTTATTTTTTATTGAAAATTACGGCTTTTTTAATTCAGTAAGATTTTCTGTTTTAAGGAAAAGGGTCTGAAAGTTTGTTTTCGCATTTCGGGAAAATTACCGGAATGTTCTATTCTTTATTCTACATCCCGATATTCCATTCTCAAAAATTTCGCTTTCAATCTAAAATTAAGAAATCAAAGAACCGCTCGTAGCTACGCAATGCGTATGTCGACATGTTTCCATGGACCAGTAATGCATGCAGGTGGATGTATCCAATAAGGTTTCGAGGCGGTCGTCGGCGTCGGCTTTTTTAATTCAGTAAGACATTCTGTTTTAAGGAAAGAGGGTCTGAAAGTTTGTTCTCGTCGGAAAAAATACCGAAATGTTCTATTTTTCAGTAAGGCTTTGACTTTTCTCATAAAGCCATTGCCTGAAAGTTTGTTCTCGCATTTCGGGAAAATTACCGGAATGTTAGATTAAATTCCTCGATGAGAATTAAAACATTCTTTTGGTAGTATGAATTACTGCCTTTTTTTGTGTAACCAAATAAAGTTATAAGTTGTTCAAATATTTCTCTGTCGAATTTAATTTGACACGTAAGTAAAGTTCGAAAGTAAAGTAAAGTGAATAAAAGAAAAGGGCAGAACTGGCCTTCAAGTGGAAGTGTTGTAAGAAAAGCCGAGCAGTGAATTAAATGGAAAGTGACTAGTGAATGGTACTTTTTCCGCAAATTAGCAGAGAGTAAAAGTAATATTTACCTTTGTTAATGAAATAGTGAGTCAAGATTTAATACCGGGTGTCCTAAAAAATGGTAAATGATCACTAAATTTAATGTTAACCTTTTTAACTTTATATTGAGAAAAAACATTCTCAATTGTGCTATAACGTAAATAAATTCTCGTTTTATAGAATATGTAAGACCTTTCGATTTTAAAAGATAGTCAGCTAAAATTCTTGCTAATTTAAGGCAAATTTTTGCAAAATTTTCTAAATAAATATTGTAACTTTCTTTTATTATTTTTTTGTAGTAGTATATTTTTAAAGGCATTGTAAATAAACTTTGTATATTTTATTCAATTCGTAGTGTCTCATTTAGTAATCGCCTATACACAGAGCATTCAAATCGTAATTCACACCTACTGGGTTTCAGTTCAAATTTAACCGATAACAGAGAGTATCGGCAACTACTTGTGTGTGCTGAGGCGTTAAAAATTACGTTTCTCATACAAGTACATTTTAACATGCATTAAAGTCTCGAAAGAATCTTTAGCCTAGTGCGTTATGATTTGATGATATTTTTGTCTAGAATGACGGTGTTTGTCCGGGCACTGTACCAATTAATTTTAAGCTTAATATTACAGAGTATTAAGAGTCTATTAACTTGTACATGAGAATTTCGGGAATTATTTATTCCATCCCTAAAAACTACGTTTCATTGGACCACAACCTTTACACGTTTTAAATATGATAAAGATAAAGGTCTTCCTTTTTCAATATTACATGTACCCGTTTTTATGGAATTATGAGACTTCTAGAAATTTTTCCAGTGAATGTTTTTTAATTTTCCTCAGCTAAATTTAAAACTTCATTTTTTTCTTTAACTAGATGTCTGACAGATGTCTGTATAGGCAAATGTCCTTCTGTGCGACTAAAAGCTAATATGTTTGCGAATGTCTAAAGGTTTGGACATTTTCTTCCGGGAAACCTTCTTTCATATTTTCGAGCCACTCTTCCATTGCAGTCACAATAACCGTACACAAAAACTATGTCGGGTTATTCCTGATTAAAAAACTGGTAAGGCAGTTTAAAAAATATATATACGACAAAAATGTTTTAATCACAAAGCTAATAATGTCAAAACTATTTAACAATGACAGTTGTTTTATTTTTTTGCTAGTACGTATTATTTCTATATGAACACTTTTATTAGGCTACCAATTATTTTTTATTAAGTTTTGTTTATTTTTCATTAATTTCTATCAATATGTCATTAGAATTACATAATTATCCCCTTTCGATGTAAAAAAAAGTATAATTTTTAAATATCTGGTATACTGTGTTAAATTTTCAGTAAATTGAAAACAATTTTTTTAATACAAACCTGGATTTTAAAACTTTTGCATATGGCATTTTAAATTCAAGTATTATACAAAATATTCTTACCCATTATGAATATTTTATTTCAAGTGCTTTCAGAATACAGAAATATTACAAAAATAGCTGTTTATAT
>JAHBCN010012585.1:0-26524 GCA_019359885.1 Listronotus oregonensis
AAATATATATATATATATATATATATATATATTTTTTATAAATATATATATATATATATATATATTTTTTTATATATATATATAAAATAATATATATATATATATATATATATATATTTTATAAAATATAACTAAAAATTCCAAAGTGCACTGGCCAACAGAAACTAAGGGCAAACTGGAGAGTCCTAAAAATGACTACATTTTTAATATTAATAAAAGAATTTGTTTACTTCTATAATTAATAAATACTTTGTAAATATATTAAATTATGATAAGCAATTAAATTATTTGTCTACCTATTAACTAGGGCTTTATCTAATGCCCTGGTATAGTTGGGTAGGCGTGGAGTTTGAACTAAATACAACAGTGTTTGTTGACTTTATCATTACTTACTTAACCAACAACATATTAACCTTAACGCTTCTTTACTTATTTATTTTTAAAAAGGCGCTAAATATTCTAAACTTTAATTTTTTTTTTATAAAACACTACCTACCAATTGTGTAATTTACTTTGAGCCGGGTAAATTTATGATCAGTTGCGTACTCCTATGTACTTATTGACACCACCTGGTTTGTCCAGCTTAAAGTTTTTAGAATAATATGATCATAATAATGTAACTGTGAATAAATTTGGCTTATGATAGGACCATAATTCGTATTATACTTTAAAAGGACACAAAAGAAAAAAACTCTAGTAAACGTTGAGCAAATCAAAGACTTTTTTATTCGTTGAAAATTGGGGATAGAGGCGCACTTTTTTATTGAAAAGGGCATATTTGTTATTTCCATTTTTAAAATTATTTCAAAATACACAAAATTACACATTACAACAACACATACCTAAATTTTTATTTTATTTTGATTCTACCTCTCTGCTTTTTTCACATTAGGCACTAAGTTCTTTTTACTGGTTTTATTAAATTTATTATTATTTTTGATAAAAGGCAACAATTTAATTGCTTTTTTTTAATTTAAAATGTTCTATGGTAACAGCTGGATGGTTTGGCAATAAATAAAACTATTCTCTGTAACAGAATTTAGGTAAAAAAAATATAAATAATATTTAACATTAAAAGCCCTTTTAAAAAAAAAGGTGTGATACAAATTTGTTTTAGGTAATAAAAATGGCTTTTTAACTATATTTTAAAATAAAAAAAAAAACTGGAAAGTTAAAATTCTCTAATAAAATATTTATTGTTTTCGATTATTTAAATAAAAAAAAAATAATAAAAAAAAAATGTGTCAGTAACAAAGTGTAAATAATTTTAAAATGTCTTTCAATTCCTTGCATGTGTATAATAAAATCCTTAAAATACAAAACCTTGTAAACATTGATTTCGATTTTACGTTGCCGGGAAATAAATTTAATATGCTTAAAAGTAGAAACACGCTTAGGTGCAATTGTGTGCTTTCTTTAATTTACCAAAGGAATGGAATAATTCGTCTTAAAACGTTTCTTTTCCTGGATTTATGTTAGTTTATTTCTCTTCTAGTTTAGCTGGTAAAATAGCAAAGTTGCTATTTACTTTACCGTTTGTTCTGCTTTAAATCAAGCAGTCACCTGTAAAAATGTAGGTTTAAATTTACACCAGTCATTCCTTTTTTTAACGCTACTTTGTTCTAATTAATTTTATAAAATATTTTATTTAGTCACCCTAATAAATATTATTTAATTACCTTTTTTGTTATTAAATTTTTGTACCCAAAATTATGACAGTTCTTTTAAATAAATAAATTACCATAAATTACTGATAATAAGTGTTTTCGATATAGCAAATCTGTCCCCGGATAAATTTTATTTCCTGTCACCATAATAACGGCATCACATAATTTGGTTAGTTTTGGTAATATAATTTAATTGTTGGTTATTAATTGTATTTTTGGGTGATTGCACATACATTTACCCATAATTTATTTATTTATTTAATGAGCGCGTCAACCTCTTAGGGTTGTTAGCGTACATATTTTAAAATTTAAACAAAACTTTTTTTTGACATTTTAGTTTCTTTTTTTAAAAAAAAATTTTCCTTGGTAGTGAGGAATCTTATGATGGTGTTATGGTCACAGGCTTGTCCAAGTGTTTTTACAATGTCCAGGGGTATCTGACATGCCTGTCTTTTCAATCTATAGCGAGGGCAGTCTATAAGTAGATGCTGTATACTTAAAGGAGTTTTGCACTGTTCGCACTGGGGTTGGTCTGATCGCGTTATAAGATAACTGTGGGTTAGTTTGGTATGTCCCATTCTTAAGCGAGAGATAAGCACTTGTTCTTTTCGTCGCACTGGGATATTAAGCGAGGGTAGCACTGTGTCTTTTATTTTGCGAAGTTTAGTAGCCGAATGGTTCCACTTTAATTGCCACGCACTTGTAATGTGGTTTTTAATAAACTATTTAGCGTCAGTTACTGTCAGTCGATGCACAACCTTTACCTCTGGAATTTAGACCGCACAACGGTCTGCTCTGTCTGCTTTTTTATTGCAAACAATACCAATATGTGAAGGAACCCATATAAAGTTAACTTCTTTATGTTTATTATTGAGTTTTTACTGTAGATTTTCTGGAAGCTATTAAGTGCACTAAGAGAGTCAGTAATAATTAAAAATATTTCCTTTAGTTGGTTTTCCCTAATGAAAACTGGAGCTTGAAGAATAGTATAAAGCTCACCCGTAAAAACACTTTAAAATAGAGAGTGTCTTTTGATGTTACAACAGCACAATTGTTACACATTATTGTTTTCAAATAGTTTAGCTTTAATAAGTTGGTGATAGATCTACGATAACTAAAAAGTGAATGATTTGATGACTAATTAAATCACAGCCAAATTATATTGCCATTAAAATACTTAAGTAAAATAAAATTATGTAATGTATTATGTAAAATAATAATAATTATCTATTTATCTATATAAGTAAAACAGCATCTGTAAGTGAATTTTTTTTGACATTTTTTTTTTTTTTTTTTGCTTCTATTCCGTGTTTAAAATATGTTGTTGTTAAAAGCCGTGAAAGGCATGTTCTTAAAGGTTGTTTTGTTTCCTAAAAATATATTAAAATAATCAGATAATTTAATTTTTTTTATTTTAAAAACAAAAATATTTTTTGTATACTATAATAAGCCAATTCATCTTGTAATAATATACTTTAAAGCGTATATAAATACAGTTTTAATGCCATATTAAATTATATTATTTAGAAATTTAATGAAAGTAAGGCATTTATTTAACATACAAATTAAAAAAAAAATAGAAATTAAACTTATTTATAATTATTAGCAACCGGCTAGAAGACATATAGGTCTTTTTAAACTTCTTGGTTGTCATTGGAAGAGTGTAGAACAATTACACAGGTCCACAAAAAAGAATGGTATGTGCTGGGTGTCGGACTTAGATTTTCTGGCGTATTGTTTTTCACTAAACACGAATCTTAAATCAAAATTAAGGGTCAAACAGTAAAAAATCGGTAAAAACTTAACCGCTACGGTACATTTACCGACAGAAACCTGCTACCGCGCAATGTTTGGACAACGACTATATAAACTATGAGATGCAAAAAAATTTATAAAACAAAAAATGGAAATTTTTAAATTGTCTATATAAAACGTTATATAGACATTTTTGACAAGATAAATATTAAAGGAAATATAAAAAAATTAAAAATTTTAAAAATAAAATATATATAATATATATATATATATATATATATATATATATATATATATATATATATATATATATATATATATATATATATATATATATATATATATATATATATATATATATATATATATATATATATATATATATATATATATTAAAAAATTCAAAAAACCCCCCAAATTTTTCCCCCTTTGGATTTTTTTTAAATTTTTTTCGCTTTTTAAAGGGATTGGAAAAAAGACATTTTCACCCTTTTTTAAACTTTTAAAAAAAAGCGGAGGGGGTTTTTCCCCGTTTTTCCCGGTTTTTTAAACCCTTTTTAAAATTTTTTTCGAATCCAAAGGGGTTTTTTTTTTTTGAACTTTTAAAACCCCTTTACAAATGATGGAAAAATTCAAATTTTTTAAAATAAAATATTTTCCAAAAAGGGCGGTTTTAAAAAGGGACATATTTCTTTAGGGGCGCCTTTTAAAAATTATTGTGTTATCTTTTTGGGGAATTTGGGGGGAAAAATTTAAATTAAAATAAAAAAAAGTTTTAAAAAATTTTTATGAGGGGAAAAAGGCAAAGGCCTGGGGAAAATCTTAAATTTTGAAAAAAAAATTAAAAATATAAAAATGTTTTTGTTTTTTTTCCTTTTTTAAATGTCAAAAAAAAAAAAATTAAAAAATTTTTTTTTTTAAACCCAAAAATTTTTTGGGAAATTTTTAAAAAATTTCAAGGGGGACCAAAAATTTCGAAACCCCTTTTCCATAAATTTAAATTTACCCTTTTGGGGTTTCCCCCACCCCTTCAATTTGTTCAAATCGGGGGATTAAAATAAAAATAAATATAAATAATAAATTTTTTTATTTTATTATATAAATAAATTTAATTATTAAATTATTTATTATTTAAAATTTATAAAATAATTAATAATAAAATTAAAAAAATAAGGGGGTTTAAAAAAAATTCCCCCTGGTTTTTGGGGGGTGAGGGGTTGGGGCCGTTTTCGGGTTTTTTAAAAAATTTTTTCCCGTTTAAAAAACTACCATATGAAATTTTAAAAAAATTTCCCTTAAAATTTTCCAAAAAATTTTGGGATTTTAAATTTGGGGGCCCAGCCACCCCGCCCTTTTAAAAAAAAAACTTTTGAAAATTTAAGAATTTTTTTTTAAAAACCGGGGGAAATTTTTTGAAGGAATTTGGTAGGGGCCCCCACGGGCCCCCCAAAAAAAAAAGGGGACAAAAATTTTAAAAATTTTTCCCAAAAAACCCCCCAAAAGAAAATTTTTGAGGTTTTTGGAAAAAAAGGAAAAAACAAAAAAAAAAATTAAATTTTTTAAAAAAAGGGGCCCTTTTAAAAGGGGAAAATTTGAAAAAACAAACCCAAAAGGCCCCCAAAATTTTAAAACCAAAATCCCCCCGGGGAAAATAAATTAATTTTTATTAAAAAAAATAATTTAAAAATAAAAAAAAAATTTAAAAATAAAAAAAAAATAAAATTTTTAAAATTTTTTAAAAGGGGTTTCCCCCCAATTTTCGGGGGGGGGGTTTTTTAGGAAAAAATTTTAAAAAAAGAGTTTTGGTGGGGGGAAAAAAAATTTTTTAAAAATTTTTTTTTTTTGGGGGAAAAATACCAAAAAAAATTTTTAAAAAAATTTTTTTAAAAAAAAAAGGAAAAACCTAAATTTAAAGAAAATTTTTTCCCAAAAACCCCAAAAAATTTTTTTTTTTTTTTGAAAAAGGGCCCTTTTTGGGGGAATTTTTAAAAATTTTTTTTTTACCCCCAAAAGGGGAAAATTTTAAAGGGAAAAAATTTTAAAAAACAAACCCCCTTTTTTTTAAAAAAATTTTAAACTTTTTGAAAAAAAAAATTAATTAAAAAAAATTTTTAAAATTTTAAATTTATTTAAAAAATTTTTAAATTTTAAAAATTAAAATTTTTTTTTTTTTTTTAAAAAAAATTTAATTTTTTTTATTTTAAATAAAAATAAACGGAAAAAAAAGGCCCCAAAACCGGGGTTTTTAAAATTTTAAAAAAAATTTTTTTTTTTTTTTTTTTTTTTAAAATAAATAATTTTTAAAATTTTTTTCTTTTTTTAAAAATTTAAAAAAAGGGAAAAAGGGAAAACTTTAAAAACCCGGGTTCCCAAAAAAAAATTTAAAATTTTTTTTAAAAAACCCCTTTTTTTTTTGGGTTTTTAATGTACTTCAACCCGGGTAAAAATTTTCTTCAACTCTTGTAATTTTAAGTTTTTTCTTACTCTTAAAATAAAAGCTCCGGTGGTGCTCCAAAATATACGAAAAAACCCAGTACTACTTATATTTATTATTATTTTACTAGTTAGATACACACATACCTTTTAAAAAAATTTAAAAAAATTTTTTGATACAAAAAAATTTTTGTACACATGGGGTTTTTAAAAAATTTTATTGTTTTTTTTAAAAAAATTTTATATAAGAAAAAAAATTCCCCCAAAAATTTGGTTAAAAAAAAAATTTTTTATATTTAAATTTGTATTTCCAAAAAACAATAATAACGTTTTAAAACATAAACAATATTTTTGCTTAATATTCAAAATACTTTAAATATAAAATCTAATTACAGAATATAGCATTTATTTCGTAAAGTCCATTACAAATATACTTTTTTTGTTCTAGGTGCCCCTCTATCGCAAGAAAAAAAGAATGGCCTAAAACAGATCCAAATGATTTATCGTATTAAATGAAATAAGCAGTATATAGGACAGCAAAATAGTTTCAGTAGAACTAAAGTCAGACAAATAGAACTAAATAAGAAAATAGCAATATATACTGGAATAAAACTTATTTCTTGACAATCCTTACACTGAAAGCGACAAAGTGTTACGTGCAATACTCTAGCTAGCAAGGTGGAAACCAGATGGCAGTTACAAAGTTCTCTAAAATTAGAAACTTTGCTCTTAAAAGTTTTTGATTAAGTGTTACAAAACTGGATGTCAGTACGATGTCTTGATTTAATATTAGCGCGATTTATCAAAAGTTCCGCCTCCTGGAATTGATTTTAAATCGACCAAATATCTTCTAAGGAGCAAAGTTAGGATTAATCATGTAAGAAAAAGAAAATGGATGACATTTTATGCCCAAGGAATTTTTAAATTAAACTGATAATAATTGGAATTTGGAAAGCTATGCTGCACAAGCAGGTAATTAAATTATACCAAATTATTATTTTTTTAATGTAAAAAATATTATACGTTTCGCCTATTAACCTAAATAATAATAATTTGTGTAATTTTTTATTATTATTAGGTATTTATTTTAAGAAATAAGTGAATTTAATTCAACTAATTAATTTCATTTTCAGTTGTGTAAAAGACGGTAATCAAAATAAATTCAACTTAAAACACTTTTTTGTTTGCCTTTAGTTTAACCATTTTTTTGCAGTTGTGTACCGTAATTGATTTGTTGTTTTTGTTTTTATCTGGAGCGCTGTTAAAAAATCAGGCATCAATCGCAGCTTGGACATATTTACATGATATTGATTTTATTTATGTGTTGTCAAATGTATTTCGTCAAAATGGAAATTACTAGTTGTTGATAGAGTGATGTGCTGATAATTATTTTATTTGTCTTTTAAAATAACTTTTTGCCTAAGTATATATTTTTTAGGCAAATTTCAAATTAACTAGATTTTAAGAATTGATACAAAAGATTGAAAATTTTTTAAAAGGGTATATATATATATATAAAATATATATATATATATATATATATATATATATATATATATATATATATATATATATATATAAAAAAAATTTAAATTTTTTTAAAAAAAAATATATATATAAAAATATATATATATAAAAATATATATATATATATATATATATAAAATATATATATTTTATATATATATATATATATATATATTAAAAATATATATATAAAAAATTTTTATTATGTGACCCTTCCCCCCAGGAAACTGAGCGGTAGGTTTTCATGGGTCTTATTCCTTTTTATTCAACCACAGGTTCATCTTTGGGTTAATTTCCAGCTTTTTCACAAAGCCTGCGACATCCCCCGGGTCGTTTTTCCCTTTCCCCGAACCCTTTGTTGAGGTGTTTTTTCCCCGTTCATCTTTTGGTCAAAAATAACTCCAGATACTTGCCCCTTTTAAAAGGGGGGTTTGCACTCCATTGAGCTTTGGATATCTGAGTGCCTTTGTGCTTTTTCTTTGTGAAGGGAACGATAACGGTCTTTTGTGGAAACCGACAGGCCTTCTTCCCTGCACCATTCGTCTACGATGTTTAGTGCGTTTTGCGTTCTTTCTGAAGCAAAGTCCAAGTGCTTGCTTCTAACTACGATGACAATGTCGTCTGCGTAGCCGAGGTAGTGGAACCTCTCTTTGGCCATTTTTGCCAGAAGGTCGTCGACTAGGATCGCCCAGTGTAATGGTGATAGAACACCTCCTTGTGGGCAGCCCCTTCCCACCCCTAAAAAAAGGGTCTACCTACAAATATTTTATCGCGTAAAAAATGAAACGAATTCAATAAAAAATATTCTATATAACGATTTTTTTTTCTGGAAACAGTTTACAAATGCTTAATGCATTACTGTTTATTATTTATAAAATAAATTTACTATAGTTTTTAATATTAAATATAATGCCACAGACTTTTGATCAGTTATAAGCTTGAACTGTCGATCGATCAGGTAATGACGCCATCTTCGTAGCGCTTCTACTATCGAATAAACTTTTTTTCATAGAAGATCCTTTTTTTTTTAAAAAAATAAAAAAAAAAAATGCGGGGTATATAATAGTCGGAAGCATATCTCTACTGTGGATGAAATATCTTCATCGATTGCAGTAATACCTCAGTCTGCAATGTCATTCTTTATTAAATTTAAAAACAAGTCTACTGATAAAGGTATAGGAAAATTTTTGCATTTGGCAAGGTCATGTATCTTAAAAAAAATTGAAATTCATTTTGAGGAATGAGCAAACATTCCAACACTCTTTCCATGGACTTTGAATTTTTAGGTGTTGGAAGGTCACATAAGCGACTCGAATAGGATTTTGTGACTCAAGTCACTCAAGCAATTTTTACTACCTCGATTTTGCGAGTCACAGAAAAATCTCACTCGAGTTGCAAGTTTGCAATTCGAGTGAGATTTGTTTTAGCAATTTTAAACAAATACCTTTATTAAATTAGTGTAATAGTCATGAAGAAATATAAAATAAAATACACTTTATAAGAGTTTTTAAAAATTATTTATTTAAGTATTCAACAAAGTAAAAAATGTCTTCCTAAGAAGTAAGAATAATTAAATTTCCATGAATGGATGATTAAAAATAACAATCACATTTTATTTTATTTTAATTACAAAAAACTTAGTTTTCTTTTTATAATTAGTATCGATAACTATATTAAATCAGACTGTATTAGACTTTTGTTTCTTATAACTCACAATCAAATTTTCTTTATAAATAATAAAAAAATAAAATATTAAAATCACAAGTTATTAGTTTTAAAGACAAATAAACCTAATAAAGTTATAAAAACCTCTATTTAGAATCAACTCGATTTGCCAAGTTAACTCGGTATCTCGAGTACGAGTTTAACAAATTCACTCGAGTGACTCGAGTAAAAACTGGGTTTACTCGTAAGTTGCATCACTGGGTCACATAAAGGTTACATATAGTCTGTCTGGATCGCAGTTTTGTTTTCAATAAAGCGACCTAAAATTTAGATTTTTACTTTAAAAATTTACTTTTTGCGTTAATGGTTGAATAACACTTATCCCCTGCTACCGTAAATTTTTGTAACTTCTCGTCGGGTTCTTGCTATCCATTCCATCATCCAAGTAAGCGTAGACTTTTTTGATTATTTAACGTTATTTAACTAATCTGTATAAATGACAAAACTGACAAAAGCTACAAGAGCATAGTTAACAATTAACATAGAGGTAAACAAGTAACAATAAGATTTTTCACTATAGCCTGATGTTCACCATACTTACGGAGATAGGTATTACAAAAAAATAGAAAAAAAAAGAAACAAAATGGTAAACTAGAATTTAACGGAATGAAACGCTAAACAAACATCAACATCCA
Source organism: Listronotus oregonensis (assembly GCA_019359885.1). Classification (NCBI taxonomy): domain Eukaryota; kingdom Metazoa; phylum Arthropoda; class Insecta; order Coleoptera; family Curculionidae; genus Listronotus; species Listronotus oregonensis. Next base: position 9,743 of record JAHBCN010012585.1, read on the forward strand.
ATATTTTGATGCTGAAATTTTAAAAACAATTTATTCCAGGCTACCTAGATTTATGTCTTTTTTAAAAATAATTTATCCAGGCCAAGTGGAAAAATACAAGAGGTTATTTTTATGAAAAAGTAACCAGGCTATCAAAAAAAAAATGGAAAAATCCAGTAGCGTACTATTTTTTTTGTAAAAAATATAAATTAAATTAAATCGAGTACGGACGCTACTGGTAGAAAAAATTTAAAAAGTTGTATGCCGGAAAATGCCACAAAATCCATAGTACATGCATATAGAATTTCGTAAAAATAGAAAAAAAGTATTCCCGTATTTCCAAAAAAAAATCTTATTTTTAAAACTTCTTAGAATGAGCAAATTAAAATGAGAGCAATTTTCCTTTTATAGGGGAAAAATGGGGTTATGTGACCTTTGCTAAAATCTAAAACCTTGGGAGGCAAACAAAATTGGTGAAGTTTATTTTTTTCTTGCTTAGCTATTTTTAAATAAATGTTTTTCATTTACATACAAGGTATGTCCTGGATAAATTCCCAAATTTTTTTTTTAAATTTAGTACTTTTAGCCCAAAAATTTAAAACCTTTATAATTTCTTTTCAAAAAGACATTTCTCATCAATTTTTGTATCTTGGCCCATCTGAAGTAAAATGATTTTAAAGATTATCGTACTTCCCCAAAATAAATTAAAAAATTAACAAAAAATTTTGGAAGGCCAAGCTTGGGACTTTTTTAGTTATTTTGCTTTAAATTTGGAATTTCCAAAGAATTTTTAGGAATGTATAGTTTTTTTTTTGGTTGGCTTTCGTATAGTAAGTAATAATGCTTTTGGCATAAAAACGCATCGTTGGTCGTTCTATGTATACAAATTGTTTTTAAAATAAAATATTTTTTGAATATTATGTCCATCAAACGAAAAAGAAATTGGAATAGGACAATTTTTTTTCAATTTTATACATGGTCCAAAATATTTCTAACACCTTTTATTTGCAACTAAAAATAATAATATTTGATTTACAATCTAATATACAGGGTGATTTATGAGGAAATGTCAATAAAGTTTTTACAAATATGGGTCCGCAAGGCCTTCGTTTCCAAAATACAGGGTGTTAAAGTTTTTATTTAATTTTTCTCTTTTTTAAATTAAATCTATTGGAGTAAAAATTGGTATCTGAGGGTCATTTGGTATGGCGGATTCGAACCTAATCTTAGTACGGCTCTTACTTGTAGGGGGCGCCACCTACACGTCTTTTTAATATTTTAAACAATCACACCTTTTTGGTACGGCCCTGTATAACATTTTTAAGTAAATTTAATAATTGTTTTTTCATTTTTACGTCAAAAAGGTATACTTGTTAAAAGTTAATATGAGCAACCGTTTTCAAGATATTTAAATTTTAAAAAATTCCGCCGCTCTGATTTTTACAGCAAAATTTAAAAAAATAAAACAAAATGTATAATTAAACAATATGTATTTTAATTTTTAATAAAATTATTGTTCTCAAATTATGTTAAGCAAAACATAAGCTAGGTTTTATAATTTTTATCAAATACACATTAAGTGCCATGCATCTACTTTAACACCCTGTATTTCGGAAACGAAGGCCTTGCGGACCCATATTTGTATAGACTTTTATGTTTATTTTTGGACCCTAACTACGTATTTGAAGTATTAACATTTCCTCATTAATCACCCTGTATATTTTTAAGGGGTTTTAAATAAACTTTTTTTCCATTATACACAGGCTAGTTCTACAACTAATACTTCGCGATGCCTTAGGAATTTTAAAATGGTTTTGTGTCATATTAAATTTTATTTGCAGCAACTAGCAGCAATAAAGGAAACGCCCAACTCCGCGTGGCGTCGTGTCAAAATAAACACCAGTCTATACATGGCCAACTACTGATAATTTTCAATTAGGATTTTTTGTTAAATTACACAGGCCAACATTTGATCTAGGCGGGAACGCTGGAAACGGTTACGTAATACTAGGGTTTTTGAGGTCGCTGATTACGATGAGCGGGCTGGTTAACCTCCATCACGTCAGGTTCAAGGTCATTTGAAGGTCAAGTGAAGAAAAACACCCTCGGAAAAAAAATTCATTTGAGGGTTTTTTTTTCTTAAAGGGGTTGTTTTTTTTGGGGAATAAAAATTTTAATGATTCGAAAATCTGAAAAATTGGCACGTATGTTTTCGAGGTCGGCGAATCGAATTCTGAGGTCAGTTAACCTCTATTAGGTCAAGTTCAAGGTCATTAAATTTGAAGGTCAGAAGGAGAAAAAAGCATAGAAAAATCTAGAAAATTTCATGTGTATAGATAGATCCAAAGTACAAATGCACATATGCATGAATTTTTCAGATTTTTTCGATGGTTTTTTTTTACTTGACCTTGAAATGACCTTGAACCTAACGTGATGGAGGTTAACCGTTCTTTCATCGTAATCAGCGACTGGGAAAAGCCTAGTAGCACCTAACCGCTCTTGGCGTTCCCGCGTAGATTAAATGTTGACCTGTGTTATTTTTAATGCATACTATGACATTTTTTAAAATTATTTTACTCGGTGGGCCAAAATACCTTTGTATTTTGGCCCATCGAGTAAGAACACCTTTTTATGTAAAGATTTGATTATTTGGTGCTAAGAGTACTTAAATTTTACAAACAAAAAATTTGGAGCATACTATACCAGGCCTGTATGATACTCCCTGGAAAAAATATTTAATTTGGAAAATCAGCTACATGCAAGGTTAGAAAATAAATAACTTTACCTTCAGAAATATTATGCAAAACGTGATATTGGGGTACAATGAATAATATTTGCCAAAAATTTATCTGTTAAAAATGGCAACTGTTTAAATAATACATGTCAAAAATTCGTGAAAAAGCCATTTATTAAAAATATAATCTAATATAATAACATACCATTTATTAAAAATGTTGCGTTCTTTTATTATAATTTTTTTTACATTTATCTTATAAAGCCCAGTAAATAAATACTTGATTCACACACACATACCAATTGTTACCTAACTTTTTTTTATATAAACTTTAAAAAAAATCTTTTAGCTGACTGCAATTTGTCACATTTAGGACCTTATTACAAATAATTATAATGCAAAATTTGGTTTAATTTAATAATTAAGTTCTTTTATAATTCTTTTTTATATTTATCAGAAATAATATTTTATCCATACCAATTATTATACTAAATTTGGTTTAATTTGATTATTGCCTTCCGTTGGTCTAATTTTTTTTATATTAAGGCGCGTACAGACATAGAACAAAACATCGTATCGTAACACGTTCGTATCATGTTCGCGTAACATGTGTGGACGGTACATCGTAACAGCGTAACTCGGTAACATCGGAACATCACGGCGTCCCATCAGTTGTCGGTTTTTCAGCGTCACTTCAAAGAGATGATATGGGCTGATGTTGCGTCGTCTGTTAAGTTTGGACGGGAATGCGTAACAAGAGCGCGCCAATCATTTATTTTTTTAATTAAAATGGTACATGAAAAAAGATGGAACGTCAGAATGATCTGCTATAGGTTATACGACGTTGTTTTGTTACACAATAATTAATCGAAACACCGAACTTCGATGCGTAACAAAAAATTGTTGCGCGACGATGTTGCGAAACGAAGATTTGTTGTATGTCTGTACGCGCCTTTAAACTTCCTATAAACAAATGTAAAGGCGCGTACAGACATAGAACAAAACATCGTATCGTAACACGTTCGTATCATGTTCGCGTAACATGTGTGGACGGTACATCGTAACAGCGTAACTCGGTAACATCGGAACATCACGGCGTCCCATCAGTTGTCGGTTTTTCAGCGTCACTTCAAAGAGATGATATGGGCTGATGTTTCGTCGTCTGTTTGCAAGTTTGGACGGGAATGCGTAACAAGAGCGCGCCAATACATTTATTTTTATTAATTAAAATGGTACATGGAAAAAGATGGAACGTCAGAATGTTCTGCTATAGGTTATACGACGTTGTTTTGTTACACAATTTATCGAAACACCGAACTTCGATGCGTAACAAAAAATTGTTGCGCGACGATGTTGCGAAACGAAGATTTGTTCTATGTCTGTACGCGCCTTAAAGGTGCGTCCAGACTTGTAACAGAACCCCGTATCGTGACACCGTCGCGAACATTTTGTCGATGGGGCATGGACAGGGCGAACTTCAATGCGTGTCCTCGTTGCATGAAATCGTCGCGTACCTAGCTGCGAACCTTCATGCGTTCCACTTAAAACACAGAAATTTATAAATTCGGTATTTAGTCAATCACCATGGATGTTGCAGCAGCAGCATATATAGGTATTGACGATTTAATTCGCAAAAAACAAGCAGAGAAAACAGAAAAGATGGTGGCAACAACATCTTTATACCCGATGAAACGAATATGCAGGGAACAACTTACTAAAAGACCTGAAATTTCAAAAAAATAGCGGACCTTATAAAAATTTCACAAGAATGTCTGCAAATGATTTTTAATACCTTTTCCTGTTCCTAGGCTCCTTTTAATTTTCATTTTTTCTCTTCGTAAGGAAGCCAACAAATTAGAACTTTTCTTTTTGCACTCATCAACGGAAGTTCAAAGTTCATTTGCAATTTTTTCCCACGCATCGTGTTTTTTAATTTTGTTATAGTATTGTTGATTTTTGCTGTCCCATAATATTTCTTCTTCCACATAAGTGTGTTTTCAAAAATTTTACTGTCGCTAATATTCAAGATTTTGTTAAGTTAAATTTACTTTTTAAATATTAAAAAAATAACCCTGATATACCTTTCAATACAATTTAAATATTTTTGATATGGAAAAAAGATATAAAAAAATATTTTTTACGGTGGTGTTTTTCCTGTTTAGTTAAAAAAAAGGGAAACTGGCGATGAATTTTAATTGACATTTAAAAAAACAAATTTCCCTTAGGATACCCAATGCTAACTAGGATATATATTTTTAAAGGTAATTTAATTAGCTGAAATATTAGACGGCCGTCCCTAGCACAGCGGCAAAATAAAAAATAACGACTGAGCGAAAGCACTTAAAGTAAACCCGCTTTACTTGAAAAAAGATAACGAGAAACCTTGAATTATTTCTTATCTCTTGCCAATTTAGACCAACGAAATGGGTTATTTTGCCCGTAATGAAGTGCAGCGCGGCTCTTAACCGGAACAGCGGGGTTTTTAGTGACCCTCTGACTGAACCGGCGCTCGATAGATAACTCTGCCGCGAGGACAAAATAGAGGCTCTATTTTCCGTTTAACCCCAATTAAATTATGAGGGTCGCAAGCCCTAATTCTATTTTAGTTTTAGCGACTGGGAATTTCAGTGACAGCATGTCTCCTAGCTAGTATTGCGGTTAATATTAATTTAATACCGGTGATGCTCCATACTAAAATATACGCTTTTGTGAATAATAAATTCTAGTTAAAATGTCCTAAAAAAGACATAACCTTATTTGTATAAAGTCAACTACCTTTATACAATATTTAATAAACCATGTAAAATTTTTAATATACAGGGTAAGTTTTTAAAACCTGACATTGGCTATTTCTTTTATTTGAACAGTTAAACCTTTAGTTTCAAAAGAAAAGTTGTTTAAAATAACCTGTAAAAAAATCGCAAAACAATATTTTTACACCGTTGCCAGTTTTGCAGCAAATTTAAAAAAGGTGTTTTTTTTTAAATGACAACACCGCAAGTTCTCTAAAAAATCTTTATATACCATTTTCTTGTTGGAGTAGCCATTTTTAAATAATCAGGCAAAAATTATTTGGTTTTGACCTTTTTATTAAATGAGGAAAATTAGGAGAAAAATAAAACATATAAGTAGTGGCAAAACACGCAAAATTTAACTTATTAGGTTAGTTAAAATTTTTGTTTTTTGCCACTACTTGGCTTGTTTTATTTTTTTCCCATTTTTCCTCATTTAATAAATAGACCAAGACCAAATTATTTTTGCCTGATTATTTAAAATTGGCTACTCCAACAAAAAAATGGTACATGAAGATTTTTGTAGAGAACTTTGAAATCTATTAAACAGCAATGAAAAAACGCAGTGTTCCAATTAAAAAATACATTTTTTGAATCTTCTGCGAAAACTGGCAAGGCTGTTAAAATATTTTTTGCGATTTTTCTTAACTGGGTTATTTCAAACAACTTTACATTTGAAACTAATGCTCTAACTGTTCAAATAAAAGAAATAGCCTATTTTAAAAACTTAAAAAAACTTACCCTGTACAGAGTTATCCATTATGTTTTGACACCAACCTACCTACAGACTTTATTATGACCGATAGAAAAATACTTTTAATACAATAGTTTTAAGGTTGAATATAAACCACCAGTTTTTTCATTCGGATCAGAAAAAAGGACATCGAAAAACTGACAAAAATCAACCAACTATATATTTGTTAATGAAACACCCTGTATATTGTTTGATAAAATAACAATCTTTTTTTCCTGACTTCAAAAATATATAGTTTATTGACATTTGGTTAAACCGTTTTTAAAATATTTATGTTTTAAATTATTTGTCAGTTAGGGGACGTCGACCACATTTCACGGTAGATAGTCAAGTATGCCTTGATAAAAAGTGTAGCGGCTGCATTTGCAATTGTTTTAACAATGTAGCCATGTTTTCCTCATTTAAAAATAAAAGCATATGGTGTAGATCAATAATTTCTTAAAATGGGTTATTCTGAGGAGGAATAATGTCAAATAATAAGATTATTTTATTCAAACGGTAATAATGCGACAAGAGTTAAAATCAAATATCGACAAATATACCAGCGAAGAAGTCCATCAATAAATGCTATTAAGAATATAATTAAACATTTTGAAGAACCAAATAGTATTTAACCAAAGACCAGGACAGTTTAGAGCCTTAAATTATTTATCTATTATCTACTAATATTGTTTATTACGAACAACCAATTTTACTTTTATATTTATTGTGAAACATATTGTGAAATACATATTTATATGTTTAACGACCTAATAAAATGATATTTACACAAAATTTTTAAAGAAACTTAAATTACAGTAATAAAGTTTAAAATTTTCTTGTAGAATATTACTTAAGTTTTAATAATTATTACAGCACTGATGGTATTATAAATGATGACAAGACCAAAAATTTTCTATAGAACCTCCATTATTTTAAATACAATTTCGCATTTTACGTTTTAATTTGTGGTTTATAGAAGCTATTATAAAATGCGAGTTTTCCAAATTTTATTCTGTCACTGAGTTGTTTAGTCTTTGTCTAACCACTTCTAAAGTTTTCGGTCTATTATAATAGATTTTATTTTTGAGGTACCCCCACAAAAAATATCCAACGGATTTAAATCAGGGCTATTAGGCGGCCACCTAATTTGGCCATATCTCCCTATTCAAACTGGATTTTTATTATTTAAAAAATTAGTAACTAATTGTATATTATGGGGTGGGCACCGTCTTGATGCCATATTAAGTTTTGATATTGTCTAACAGGAATATTTTCTAAGAAATCTTCTATTTCCGTTTGGAGCATATTTAAATACCGTTGACCAGTCAGGGATCCTTCGTAAATAATTGGTCCTATTACCTTATTATTAAGCATTCCCCACCATGCTTGAGTCGACCTTCGTCCCTGAATTTTCACTGCTTGGATTCGGTGAGGATTTTCTGTAGCCCAGATATGTTTATTTTCACGATTAAAAACTTCCGCTGTAGTAAATGATGCTTTATCTGTGAATATTATTTTATTAACAAAGTTGATATCTTTTTGGATTCTCTTAAATATTTCAGTGCAAAATTCAAGTCTCTCCCTTTTATGTTCTTCGGTCAAGTTTTGAACGGGTAAAAACAAGGATGAAACTTGTTACGTTTGAGCTCACGTTGAATTTTGCCATAGGATTTTCCAGAAATATTTTTTTCTCTGGTATGGAATATTCAGTATTTTCTAAAAAAGATTACATAATTTAAAAATAGTTACAAGGCAATATGTAGAATGTGGCGTTATTTACACAATAGACAATATAGGTATAAATATTCTTCACAAAATTTAGTTGATTTTATCTTGAAAGTGAAGTAAAATATCAAGTTCTTCATCTAAATTTCTTTGAACTGTGCTGGGCTTTTATTGAATACTATTTCGTTCTTCAAAATTTTTAATTATATTTTTAATACTATTTATTGATGGACTTCTTCGCTGGTATATTTATTTTGTCGATATTCGATTCTAACTCTTGCCGCATTATTACCTTTTGAATAAAAGAATCTTATTATTTGACGCTTTTCTTCCATAGAATAACCCATTTTAAGAAGTTTTTGGTCTACGCAATATGCTTTTATTTTAAAATGTCAAGTAAGTACAGTACGTTGATGAAAAATGGGGCTTATAGTTGTCTTAACTACCATTGTTAAAACAATTGCAACGAAGCCGCTACACTTTGCATCAAGGCACACTTGACGATCTACCGCGAAATGTGGCCGACGTCCCCTAACTGACAGATAATTTAAAACATAAATATTTCAAAAACGGCATAACCAAATGTCAATAAACTATATATTTTTAAAGTCAGGAAAAAATATTTTTTATTTTAAGTAACAATATAAAGGGTGTTTCATTAACAAATATATAGTTGGTTGATTTTTGACAGTTTTGCGATGTTCATTTTTTTGATCCAAATGAAAAAACTGGTAGTTTATTTGCAACCTTAAAACTTTTGTATTTAAAGTTTTTTTCTATCGGCCATAATAAAGGCTGTATGTGGGTGTCAAAATATAATGGATAACCCTGTACATCTATAAACTTAGATGTGCATTATAAAATATGTAATAAGTTTTTTTTTTTGAAAAAAATTGTATAGTATGTAAAAATACTAAATTTCTTTATTAGTAATTTAAACATTGTTTTTTTTTTTAATAAAAACAAATTCAGTATCTTAGAAAGTTAAGCTTCCTTTAAGAAAGTTTCTCTGTTACTATTTCTGTTACTTATTATTTCCTTTTCTATCTTAAGAATAAAACAAATTTATAAAATAATATTAGAATACTTTAAACCGGTTTTACTAGAGCAAAATTTTATTTTTTACAGGGTTGTAAATTAAAGAACATGTATCTTATAAGCAATATTTTAAACTTGGAATAGTCTTATATTTTGTTACTCTACGATTTTTTGTTTTTAACGGAATAATAGTAAAAAAAGATGCGTAACTTCTATTTTTAAATCCCGCATTAAGTATTTTGAAGATCTACCACCTCCTTTTTAGTATTACCTATAAATAGCAAAAATGTGCTTTCTATTTTAAAATCTGACCGCTCGTTTGATGTTACCATTTGTTTTTGATATTTCTTATTATCCCGCAGGATTCACTAAAAAATAAAAATATTTTTTAAAGGCTAACCTTCTACCAAAACCTTGTCAATAAAAACCTCCGATATGGATCAATTTAAATTCAAACCCAAATAAATGGTTGTTAACTCTTTACGACCTGTCAGACTCTCTTATCGTTTTGGGTGGACATTTCTATAGCATAAGAAGCCCTGTTGTTTTCAACCACTTCACTGTATCCAGTAAAACTGTCACACCATTTAGGCCCGAGTTTCTTGCATAGTTTGGCACCTAACACTTAATTTAATTCCTAATTTTAGCTTTAAGTGGAGTATTGAGATAAGCTTAAAATTATTTAATGGCTCTTATATTGCAAAAAAAAATATTTTAATAGTTTACGGTACAATAAATAGTTAACTATAATAACTTAACCCTTAAACAACCATCCTTATAAGATTTACAAAAAGAAAATGTTTTTGACAAATTAAAATAATGTAATGATACATTATAGTCCCGGAAATGAAGCTCCAAAACTGGCAAAACCTGCAATTTTTTTGTCCTGCATAGATTTGCACAAAAAAATTTGAATCAGGCTTATCCTGCCCTTTACTTTAAATTCTATATAATGCCGATGGGCAGAAATTATTACCATATTTATTTTTATCACTCATTATCGCTCAACTTCTTTTTTTTTAAGAAAGGTCTTATTATATACTTTATAAAGACATTTTTTAAAGTATATAATTGCTCTTAACAGTTTTTTTTTTGATAAAATGCATATTTTTAGAGTTATTCGCGGAAAACCCATTAAAAACGTCACTGTTACTTTGAATCGCAAATAACTTATTATCGTAAATATAAGTTTTACGAAAAAATGAATAGTACATTTTTTACTAAGAAGTACTTTCTTTGCGAATTCCTGTGATTAAAATGTAATAAAGAATTTCCACCAACAAGATGGGGGTGACAATTACCCCCAGGATAAAAGCGCCCCTCGGTATGATATAAACTTTGGTACCTTCTATAAAAAATTTCAGGTAAATCCATGTAGGCCGAAAAAATTTCGACTCAGAATACTTCATTTCCTGTACTAAATATAGACCTCCCAATATTTTAATACTTTAAAAACAACAGGAATATTGCTACCTATACCAAGATAAGGCTATGGATATTTTTGTATTAAAAAAAAACTAACTTAGTTTTAAATAATTTATAACAATTTTTCAAGTTCTAAAAATTATGAATTTTATTCTACTACTTTATATTAACTACACTTGGTAATAGTCCGGGAGGCCCCCGCACAAAAGTTGGTCAATAAGAGATACGCATAAAACAGAAACATTTTTTTTTATATTATTATGAACCATAGTCAATTCAAAGCCGCAATGGTGCCTTACCTCAGCGAATTAAATTAGTTTTCGAGATATTTGCGTTTTTATTTTAGGTGAATCGTTAATATCTCAAAAACTAATAGTTCTACAAAAATTTTTATTAAACAAAAATTACGTAGTTTTATAAGACCCCTAATTTTAATTTTTTACCATTTTTCCTTAAATTAATAGTTTTCGAGTTTTTACGATTTTTCTTAGGTAAAAAAATGCAATTTAAACCCGCTGAGCTAAGGCACCGGTGCGGCTTTAAATCCACTATTGTTCATGGTAATACAAAAAAAAAGTTTTATGCGTAGCTGTTATTGGCCAGCTTCAAGCTAATTTGCTTTTCTTTCTTTAATTAAATAACACAGATTACAGCGCAAAAGAGTTTATTTATTAAAAATTTTAGGTATTTCCACAGTTTTAAAACTGGTGTATATTAATTTGAGGAATACAGCATGTGTCTGATTAACACCAATTTAATATAGTTTATAACGTGATATTCTTGTTGCCGGACAATTATTTTCTTAATATTTTGAACATTACAGGCTATCTATAATAGTAGTAACATAGCAAAATATTAAAGGACGATTTAAATAACTTAAAAAAAATAAACAATAACGGCTTAGCTTAGGCACTTACCGTAAACCTCTTAACCGAAGAAAAAAAAACGAATAAAAACCCTAAATTGTTTTTATCTAAGCTACTTTGGCTTAACAATGTAGGTTATTTTATCTCAAACAAGGCCAAGCGAGGTTGTAAATTGGAACAGTGGGTTTTTAACGAATTTCTGAATGGATCAGAGTTTTAGAAATAATTCTGCAGTGAAAACAAAATTAACTCCTTTTTTACTTTAGCTTAAATTTTCTGTGAAATCCAAAAGCTTTTTTAGGTACGTTACTTTTCTAAAATTTTGTGATTGATAAGTATACGTATTTTTATTTGATTTAATCAAAATAATACTAATTTTATATGGAAATGAAAAATTACTGTACCAATTACTCAAAATTACTATGTCATTTCTAAAACTGGAAAATCTTACTGCGTCTGTACTTTTGCACTTAGAAATCTAAAGGCCAATGGAAATAACTTACAGTTGTGTAAATTTAGAAATAGTCCGGGAGCTGGGGAGGGTGAAAAAAAAGTAACTACTAGCTGGACAATTTTATTAAATTCCGTTAGGGATATGTTTTTTTTTTCATCTTTATGACAGCTCACGAAGGATTATTATATATGTATAGTATATTCTACATATTATATATACATATATAAACCTAAGTACCAAAGTACCGTGAGTGCCGGGTTTTCCGGTGTTTAACCCATTTCTTCCCAGTTTTTCCGTCAACGTTGTCCAAGCACTGAAACATGCAAATGTTGCATTTTACAGCACCTTTTAGATAACGCGGTAGTGCCACCACGGACGTTATTTTAAATAACTACTACCTAAAAGTGTCTCTCTGGCTCTGGGAATCGAACCCGGATTGCCGGGGTGGCGAGCCGAAACTCTCACCACTACGCTACCGGAGAGACCGTAGTCCGAGTAGACCGAATTTTGTAATAAACGTAATAATAAAATAACTACAACAAAAAAAAAAGAAAAATTTAAGTTTTAAATAGATAGGCGACTGCCATTGAAATAGCGCCTGGTCTATAACTATAATATGCTCATTTTTGCTTTATCCAGTAAGTGTTCATGATTACTAACTTTTTAAACCAATGCAATACAGTTTATGTTTAGGTGTTTTTCCTTATCGAAAATGATCAGATTATAAATAAACATAAAAATTGTCAAAAAAATATATTACATGTAGCCGATTGAAATTGATATATGTTATAAAAAATGGATAAACGTGCACAAAAATGACACAAGTGGACATCATTTTTGTAACATCGATGAGAATGCATATTTTGCGTTTCATTAAGAAAGTTATTAAAACACGTTTTTCCAGAAATGGCCTAGCACGTCCCATTTTCAAGTACCTGCTTCTCTTTTATGTAATGCGATCTTTGAAATTATTGTTATCTGCCTTAGGACCGGAAAGTATAATAAGACCGCAGAGGGGATATTTTCACAGTATTGTACGAACCTTTAAGAGTTTTATTACTTTTTGCAGTTTAGTTGGTTTCTGTCTCGTTTACAGTAAAGTCAAGTGTTTAAGTCGATTTTGATATAAAATTGCAAGTTCGAGTCGTCGCTGTTGCAAAAATCCAGCCGATAAGTTTTGTTATATATGTGGACGATTTATTATAAATTCCCAAGCTAGATCTATATCTAAGGAAGTCAAAAAAGCCAATTTTTTATATTTTAAGTGCCAAATTGGGATCAAAATTAAAGTTGGGCTCCTCATGTTTGTTGTGTGACTTGTCAAGTAAATTTAGTACAGTGGATGTATCGCAAGAAAAATTCTATGCCGTTTGCTGTTCCGATGATGTGGAGAAAACCTACTGACCATGTAAGTGATTGCTATTTTTGCAACACTAAAACAGAAAGGATTTCAAAAAAACATAGAGACAAAATAAAGTATCCAAATTTGTCTTCTGCGCTAAGGCCAGTTCTTCATTACCACAAACTACCGGTACCGTTAGCGCCTTTAAACCTGGACATCGTGTTTCCCAGTGATTTCAATTCTTTATCAGAATCTGATCCACAATTTACTGGGCATATCAGTTGTGGCCCAACATTTTTACTAACTACCAGTGAACCTCACTTAATAGCTCAAAACGAATTAAATAACTTGGTAAGTGAACTAGGAATGTCAAAACAAAAATCGAAACTTCGTGATTTTAGACTTCAACAATTGTTAGATAAAAAGCAAGTGTTTCACTTTACCGAAACCGGAATGTAACATTATTAAGTTTTTTTTAAATGGAAGGGTCGCTGTGTGTCTGTTGTGATATTGATGGTTTAATAAATGAGCTTAATATGGAACATGATTCTAGCGAGTGGCGTTTATTCATAGATTTACCGAAATACAGCCTAAAAGCAGTCCTGCTTTATAATGGAAACAAAAATGTATTTATCCCTTTAGCCCATTCAGTAACAATGAAAGAAATCTATGACAACTTTACAACCAAATTAAATATTTAGTGTTAAATATGAACAGTTTCAGTGGGATATTTTTGGAGATTTAAAAGTCATAGGTATCTTGCTTGGACTTGAAGGGGGTTTAACAAAGTATTGCTGTTTTTTGTGTCTGTGGGGCAGTAGGGCAACAAAAGAACACTACACTAAAAAGGATTGGCCTCATAGAACTTTTTTGAACCTGGTACTTAAAACATTAAATATGCCCCCCCTTGTTAACACAAAAAAGATGCTGCTACCGCCTCTTCATATTAAGTTTGGACTAATGAAAAACTTTGTCAAAGCCATGGATAAAGAAGGTAGTGGTTTCCAGTACCTAAGAGAAAGATAAAAAACGCATATTTATTGGACCTCAGATAAGGAAGCTTCTAAATGATCTCCGTTTTTAAGATCAATTAAATGAAAGGAATTTTTAGCTTGACGTATTTTGTAAGTGTAGTAAAAGAATTTCTAGGCAACAAGAAAGATAAAGACTATAAAAGCCTTATAGATGAACTGTTAAAAACCTATGAATTGGTGAATGGGTGTCGCATGTCTCTAAAAATACAATTTTTGCACTCCCATTTAAATTTTTTCCCGAAAATTTGGGTCCAGTAGGCGACAAACAAAAAGAGAGGTTTTACCAGGACATCAGGACGATGGAAACAAAATACCAGGGACGCTGGAACCCATCTATGTTGGGCGACTTCTGTTGATTTTTAAAAAGGGATGATGCTACAGAACACAAAAGGAAAAAGTGAACGTTATTGTCGCTGTATCATATTTTGAGCAATAAATTTTTTATTTAAATAACAACCAACTTAGTATTTTTTTGCATAAATTCTACATGTTTTCGATGTTTATATTAAATAAATAAAGTACATTGTAAAATATGTTGTCTCCTCTTTTTCTCCGTGTTACGTGTTGCAGTAATTAGCTTATCATTTTCGGATTTAGGACTGTATCGTTATCAATTGTGTAATGGTCTGACCCCAAAGTGTTGATGTCGTTGCAAAAGTCGTCAGCCGTCAATAAATCGGTTGCGCGTCAAGCGTTAAGCCCGCGCGCAGTTGGCAACTTTCATATCGCGGTCTGACAACTTTTGCAATAAAACTCTGAGATCCGACCATTATTTTGATGCACGTTCATCTATTTTTTATAACATATAAATTTTAAAAGGCTACATGTAACTTGAAAAAACATTTTTTTGGCGTTTGAATATCGGTCTGACGGCTAACGTAGCATCGACGACGAGTCTAACAATGGTTTTTACGCTTATTTATAGACAATCCGCTAATAATAACTAATAATAACATAGTTTTTGCTTTATCCAGTCAAAATGTACATTTACCCTGGTATAAATTCCCAAGAAGCTAAAAATTTACACAAACGTATGAGATAACATTATAATCTATTTGTAAAAAGTCCTTATCGATCCCATGGGTGCAAAAAATTTTATACAAGGACAAAGTTCACCAAAATGAGTTTATGGATTTTTTAGCGAAATAATTAGTTTTATGATAAAAATAGCTTTTTTTGTAGATTTTGTAAATCATGCAATTGTTTACAAAAAGTATTGCTAAACTTTTTTCCCTAAAACTCACCATTTCTGAGAAAAAGCGACTTTAAAATTTACCAAAGTTTTATTCACCATACTATGCGTTCCACGTTTCCACGCCACCTGTGAGGTAGTGTACTCAGAGCATTTTTTAACGTGGTTTTTTAAGTAGGCCCACTTTACGATCTATTTTATTAAATGCTAGTAGAATAAAAGGTCTTTTCACTCAATATATTCATCTTTATCCTCTTCTTATTTTTCTTCTTCTCTTTCTCCATCTTCTTCTTCTTTCTAAGTTGATGTAAATTGTTTAAACGGCGATACATCAGTTATTTCGTCGTTGATGTAAGGATCTTCTTCTATTGGACAACATTACACATTTAACATTACATACAACACTTTAACACGACTGACCTTGACAACTGATACATGCTGGTAAACAAAGTAAACCAACTTTTTTACAGCCTCATTTTGAATTAAACCCCTATTTCCAGTTGCAAAAAATAGTTATAGAGAGCTTTTCTAGTGCATTCTTCTGGATTTCAGTTAATTACAACTTGAACCTGATAATATACCCAATTAAAATGTTGTTGAGCAGAAGTCAAGGTTGAAGAAAGACAAGCCAATTGCACTCGTTTTCTGTTTTGAGTAAGTTTTGCAAAAGATAAGTAACGTAACCTATCTATGCAAGTAATTTTTTTTGGAGCTCAATATACTGTAAGGAGAATCCGAATTCCGTGGGTAATTATAATTTTTGTAGTAGAGTTAACACCTTTTTTCAAATAATTTAAAAGCTGTTGTTTAACCGGATCATTGCAGAGGTTGTATCACAGCCAGCCATAGCATGTAAAAAAATGTTACTTTTACATTAAGCATAAACCGATAAACCTAAATTTAAAAGTATTTGCGATGCTTGTTAAGCCTTGCCTGGTATAAAAAAACCATTTTTTCAATTGGAGTTCAAGTGGTAAGTTATACCAACAGATCAACAGCTTCCCCAAAAGTTTTACATCAGCTGGATTAAATAGATTAATTGCAATTTCTATGATGAGTATATTAGCATCACTATCAGCTTTCTTGAGTAAAATATTTTCATAGGTAAATTTTTTTTTAGCATTGTGATGAACCGGGACTTATTATGAATATTTGACAACAATTTAGCAGTAGACAGATGTTGCTCAAGGTTAGATGGTCACATTAAATAAGGGACTAAGTTTTTTCCAGTTTATATCCTTAAAATTATCATTTAATAATAAGGTATAAGTTACGCAGACTAATATTTTTACTTATATTATTCTTCCAATGATGTATTTAGGCTGCGTAGTCATGCATAGTATAGGGAATAAAACTTTAGTCAATTTTAACACTCCTTTTTCTCAATAATGGTGAATTATAAGGAAAAGCGTAAAAACAATTTTTATAGACAGTTGCATGGTCTACAAATTTTGTTTAAGCTATT